>AWOL01S0013951.1:492272-532008 GCA_000715115.1 Nicotiana otophora
TATATATATATATATATATATATGTATATGGGATATGGGAAAAGGTTACGTCGTTATATACGCACCACCACCTGATAAGCTGGTATACGTTGATGATTTTTCCACAGTGGCCGAAATGATATGATGGGATGCCCTTAGAGGCTTGATGATGTTATGAACACATATACCTATGCATGGTATGACATTTATACGCATATGCATGACATTATAAAAACGAAATGATTTACAGGGCTATGCATACGTACATGTCGAGTCTTTTACTCTATGTTTCTCTTATGTCTATTATTTACTGATTTGCATTCTTTACATACTCGGTACGTTATTTGTACTGACGTCCCCTTTGCCTAGGGACACTGTGTTTCATGCCCGCAGGTCTCGATAGACAGGTCTAAAGTCCTCCAAGTAGGCGATCAGCTCAGTGGAAGATGTTGGTACACTCCATTTGCTCTGGAGTTTCTTGTTTGGTTAGTATGATTTAGAAGTGTATTGTTTGGTATGACGGGGCTCGGTGCCGACCTTTATGACAATTATCTACTCTTAGAGGTTTGTAGACAAATGTCATGTATATGTAAGATTGTATGGTCTTGTCGGCCTATGTTCAGTGTACGATTGATTATTTTGGTCTTATAGGCCCGTACGTCATACGTATAAGTTTGGATTACATGTTGAGTCATCCAAGGTCGAGTATTTTCCCCATGTTTTATTCTACTTATCTTACGACATCCTTTCTGGCTCATTTACCTATGATAGTATGATATGAAAGATACATTATGTAGGTACTCGACTGAGTAAGATACCGGGTGCCGGTTGCGGCCCCTCGGTTTTGATCGTGACACATGGTGTCTTCGGGCTATGAGGATGGTGCCTTCGGACTATGACGCCTTCGGACAATGTGGCGATGTTTCAGCCCATGAAATGAATATATGCGGTAGTATCGATCGTTTGATAGAGGAAATAGGTGATGCTGAGACGAGACAAAGCTTAGTCTTGTATGAAATGAGGGCAGTGTTTTAGCCCGATGCAAAGAGTGGAGACAATGATTAGTCTCATGTAGGGAAAGGAAGTGCTTAGCCTTATGCAATGGGGAGGCAGTGCTTGGCCCTATGCAATATAGAGGCAGGGCTTAGCCTCATACATAGAATAGAGACGGTGCTTAGTCTCATGCAAAGAAAGGCAGTGCTTAGCCTTATGCAATAATGGAGGCAGTGCTTAGCCTCATGCAAGGAATGGAGACAATGCTTAGTCTTATGCAGAGAAAGGCAGTGCTTAGGCTTATGCAACAATGGAGGCAATGCTTAGCCTCATGAGAGGAATGGAGACAATGCTTAGTCTTATGCAGAGAAAGGCAGTGCTTAGCCTTATGCAACAATGGAGGCAATGCTTAGCCTCATGAGAGGAATGGAGACAATGCTTAGTCTCATGCAAAGAAAGGCAGTGCTTAGCCTTATGAAATAATGGAGGCAGTGCTTAGCCTCATGCAAGGAATGACAGTGATTGGCCTTATGCAATAATGGAGGTAATGCTTAGCCTCGTGCAGTGAAGTGGAGACAGTGCTTAGTCTCATGCAAGGGAAGGCAGTACTTAGCCTTATGCAATAATGGAGGCAATTCTTAGCCTCATTCAAAGAATGGAGACAATGCTTAGTCTCATGCAAGGGAAGGCAATGCTTAGCCTTATGCAATAATGAGGGCAGTGTTTAGCTCTATCCAAGAAGATTAACGATTAAATGTGAGAGGGAAAATGATTCTTATCTTGACGCATTTGTGCTTGGCGACTTCTGTTGGTGTGAAGATAGTGATCATGTTGTATGTATATATTTGCGGACGTTCCTGGTATGTCCGTTGTACCTGCATCTAAAGAAAAATTATGAGTTTTGGAGAGGGGGAAAGGTTGGTTTGTGCTCTCGATTCCTCACTTTGCATTTGCTCCTGTCTTGACGTCCTGTTCGAGTCACCCCGGGTAACATCTGGCGGCTATAGAAAGAATGCCATTTTCGAAAAACATGCATTTGTGATAAATCGTTTATATAAAAATGTAGTTGTTTGGAGTATGTGATAATGCATGAGAACAAATAAGTTTGTCAAATTGGCTATTGTGACAGGCTTATGAGACATTGCAACCTCCTTAACTCAGAAATTTGAGGGTCCTCCTCAAATTTCTGCCCCAGTTTCTATGCATACTTCTGGCGGTACATTCCTTAACGATTCTAAATATGACGAGATCGAGCAAACTCTAGATCTTGCCCCCGCTTTTGACCATAGGGTAAATGAAGAAATTATTATGATGTGACTGAACACATTGGGCTACCTACATATCCCTCTTAAACGAGAATCAGGTCAAGCGTAGTTCAGGTTACATCAAATAGAAAGCGCAAACATAGTCTTAAACATAATATATCTTGACTGCGTCCGAATTGATAGGTTTTGTCCAGATCTCTCCATCCATTTCTGCAAGTATATGCACTCCTCCTGTTAGTAGTCGGTGAACCATGTAACGGCCTTGCCAGTTGGGTGAGAATTTTCCCTTTGCTTCATCCTGATGTGGGAAGATTCGCTTCAACACCAATTGCCCCGATGTGAATTGCCTTGACCTGACCTTTGCATTGAAAGCCCTTGCCATTCTGTTCTAGTAGAGTTTACCATGACACACTGCGTTGATTCTTTTACCATCAATGAGAGCTAGCTGTTCGTACCAGCTCCGTACCCATCCCACGTCGCTGAGCTCGACTTCTTGTATAATTCTTAAGGAAGGGATCTCTAATTTGGTAGGGATAACATCTTTGGTACCATGGATCAGTAGATAGGGAGTTGCCCCAGTTGATGTACGAACTGTGGTGCGGTAACTGAGCAAAGCAAATGGTAGCTTTTCGTTCCATTGCATGTAGTTGTCCACCATTTTCCTCAATATCTTCTTGATGTTCTTGTTGGCGGCTTCTACGGCTCCATTCATTTGCTGCCTGTATGCTGTAGGATTTCGATGCTTGATACTGAATGTTTCACACATAGATTTTATCAGGTCACTGTTGAGATTTGTGTCATTGTCAGTAATGATTGACTAGGGCACCCCAAATCGACAAACAATGCGATCCCGGGCAAAATCTGCTACGACCTTCTTAGTCACATCCTTATAGGACGCGGCTTCAACCCATTTTATGAAGTAGTCTATGGCTACCAAAATGAACCTGTGTCTGTTTGAAGCAGCAGGTTCAATTGGTCCGATGACATCCATGCCCCAAGCAGAGAAAGGCCATGGTGAACTCATTGTATTGAGTTTGTTGGGCGGTACTCGTATCATATCAGTATGTATCTGGAATTGGTGAAACTTTTGATCATATTTGATACAGTCTATTTCCATAGTCATCCAGAAGTACCCTGCTCTTAATATCTTCTTGGCCAAAATGAAACCATTTATGTGAGGTCCGCAAGTTCTGGCATGTATTTATTTGAGCAATCTAGATTCTTCCTTGGCATCGACACATCACTGTAATCCCGAATCAATAGTCCTTCTATACAGAGTTTCCCCGCTTTGAAAGAAATGGCTGGCCAATCTTCAAAGTGTATGCTTCTGAGTGTGTGTAGCGTTCTCTAGGTGTTCTCCCCTTTCCAAGTATTCCTTGATGTCGTGGAACCATGGATTTATGTTGAACTATTCTTCAACATGAGCACAATAGGCTGGCTGCTTACTAATTCCTACCGGGATAGGGTCGATGAAATTCTTATCTGGATGTTGTATCATGGAAGACAAGGTAGCTAATGCATCTGCGAACTCGTTCTGAATCCTTGGAACATGTTTAAATTTTATCTTTGTGAACCTCTTGATCAACTCTTGTAAACAATGCAAGTATGGAAATATTTAAGTGTTCTTAGTAGCCCATTCTCCTAGTACTTGTTGTACCAATAGATCAGAATCTCCGATTACCAATAACTCCTAAACGTTCATGTCAACGGACAACCTGAGTCCCAAGATGCAGGCCTCGTATTCTGCCATATTGTTGGTGCATGGGAACCTGAGTTTTGCGGATACCGGGTAATGTTGACTGGTTTTTGATACTAAGACAACTTGGATGCCCACTCCCTTTAAGTTTGCTGCTCCGTCGAAGAACATCCTCCAACCATCGTATGCTTAGGTAATATCTTCACCTACAAATGACACCTCCCCGTCGGGAAAATACGTCTTCAGTGGTTCGTATTCTTCGTCTACGGGATTCTTCACCAAGCGGCCAATGCTTGCCCCTTGACTGCCTTCTTAGTTACATAGATGATGTCGAACTCACTTAGCAATATCTTCCACTTTGCTAACTTACCCGTAGGCATGGGTTTCTGAAAGATGTATTTTAGTTGATCCATCCTTGATATGAGATATGTAGTGTACGTGTAGAAATATTGTCTCAACATCTGGGCTATCCATGTCAGAGCACAACAGGTGCGCTTTAACAAAGAGTAACGGGCCTCATAAGGCATGAACTTCTTGCTCAAATAATATATCGCTTGCTCTTTCCTCCTAGTTTCGTCATGTTGTCCTAGAACGCAGCCAAAGGCTCCATCCAACACGGACAGATAAAGCAGCAGAGGTCTTCTTGGTTCTGGCGGGACCAACACGGGCAGTTTAAATAAATACTCTTTGATTTTGTCGAAGGCATTCTTGCATTCTTTAGTCCAGCTTGTTGCATCATCTTTCTTCATCATCTTGAAGATAGGCTCACGTATCACCGTTGATTGTGCTATAAAACGGATGATATAATTGAGGCGTCCTAGAAAATTCATCACATCCTTCTTATTCTTTGGCGGTGAAAAGTCTTGGATGGCTTTGATTTTTGACGGGTCTAACTCAATACCTCATCGGCTGATGAGGAACGCTAGCAACTTTCTAGCAGGGACTCCGAAGGCACATTTTGCGGGGTTCAACTTCAAATTGTATTTTCGAAGTCGGTCGAAAAACATCTTTAGGTCTGCTATGTGATCTGACCTTCTTTTGGATTTGATGATAACATCATCCACGTACACCTCTATTTCCTTGTGTATCATATCGTAGAAGATAGTCGTCATGGCCCTCATGTAGGTGGCCCCGACATTCTTCAAACCAAACAACATCATTTTGTAACAATTTATCCCCCATGGTGTGATAAAGGCGGTCTTTTCGGCATCCTCTCCGTCCATCCAGATCTGATGATATCCCTCGAAGCAATCCAAAAAAAGAATAGAGCTCATGTTTGGCGTAGTTGTCGATCAGTATATGTATGTTAGGCAATGAGAAATCAACCTTAGGACTTGCTCTGGTCAGATCTTGGTAATCGACACATACTCTAACTTTTCCATCTTTCTTTAGAATCGGCACAATGTTGGCTAACCAGGTCGGGTATTCGACCACTCGAAGAACCTTGGCTTGGATTTGCTTGGTGACCTCCTCTTTTATGTTCAGACTCATATCTGGCTTGAACTTTCTGAGCTTCTGCTTTACCGGTGGACACATGGGATTGGTAGGTAGCTTGTGAGCTACTATGGGTGTGCTTAACCTAGTCATATCATCGTAGGACCATGCGAAAATGTCCTTATATTCCCTTAGGAACCTGATATACTCTTCCTTTTCTTAAGATGATAGATGAATGCTTATACGAGTTTCCTTGACTATTTTAGAATCCCCTAAGTTGACGGCCTCAGTTTCCTCCAAATTAGACTTTGGTTTGTTTTCAAAGTTCTCTACTTCTTTGACAATTTCCTCAGGTATTATATCATCTTCCAGATCTTTCGAATCACTGTCCTTATGTTGCATTGTCTCATTACATGTCACATTCGTAGGTTCATTAGGATATGCAATAATTATGCTGAAAAGAATGTAGAAAAATAATAATAAATATGAAAAACAATAATGCATTAATAAAACTTTAAAAATGTCAACAATTACGACTCGATGGCTCGAGTAATTATTTCAAAACAGAATACTGAAAATGTCTTAAATGCTCAAAATAATTTGAAAATAAGTCATGCTAATTTGCCAGGCTACCCAGGAACTCGGCGAGCCCGGGATGGTGCGGCGGTCCAGTTCTTGATAACAGCTCCTTCTCCCACTGTCTGAATGGTAAGGTCTTCCTCCTCAACAATTGCACTGTAGTCCATGTCTTTTTCATCCAGAAATAGCTTCCTCACACCGGCCAAAATCTTATCTTCCTCGGATCCCCACATTATGTCAGCCTAGTGGAATATCTGGTGTAGAGGTGGTATGGGTTGTTCCAGCGGATAATAATGGGCGCGCCATGGCGGTATCCAATCCTGATGTTCTTGTATGGTATATTCATACCTGAGTCCAAAGGTCGTGCCATGATATTGTGGTTGTACATATTTAGTGATCCCCTGAAGCTTTTTACCAAGACTGCCTAGTTTATATCCCGTCCACAGTAATATGATTTCTATCTTCTTGCTCCACCATCGATCCTTTTCAATTGCATTCACCCGCTCAATGCGGTGATATGTTTCTCCGCCCTACTTCCTCCTATTTTTGATGACTGGAACAGTCTGGCTAGTGTAGATAGGGTTGCTTCCGTCTCCATGAATGATCACCTCCTGATGATTCCACTTGAACTTCACAACCTGGTGCAGAGTGGAAGCCACTACCCCAGCTACGTGTATCCATGGTCGTCCCGATAATAGGTTGTAAGTAGTAGATATATCAAGCACTTGGAACTCAATATCAAACCAAGTCGTAGGTTGATTTCCTCAATAGTGGCTCTCTAGGATCCGTCGAATGCCTTCACATTCATGCTTCCCATCCGTATCTCGTGCAGGCCTTTGCCTTATCTTTTCAGAGTGGTTAGTGGGCATATGTTCAAGCTTGAGGCTCCATCTATCCCTGGCAATGAACTTATCCTCAAATTGCATTGTGATGTGCAATGCCTTCTTGTGACTCAACCCTTCTGGCGGTAACTCGTCTTCGTGGAAAGTAATTTTATGACTCTACAGTACCTGTCCGACCATGTTATCCATCTCTCCACTAGTGATGCCAGCGGGTACATAAGCTTCACTTAACACTTTCATCAAGGCATTCTTGTGTGCGCCTGAGTTTTGCAATAGTGATAAGATGGATATCTGAGCAGGGATCTTGTTCAAGTGGTCAACAACAGAGTATTACCTTACTTGTATCTTCCTCCAAAGATTGTCAGTGCCAGTCTCAACAACAGGCGGCTTAGGTGCAGCTTCTAAGCACGTTCCTCCTAGATTCTCAGGTGTGTAACCTCTGCCAGTTCTAGTCATACCTTGAGTGGCACCTCTTTCTTTCGTTTTGGCTTTTCCCTTTCTTCTTGCTTCCGTAACATAATCCCATGGGATGGCATCAGGCTTATAAGATGGTGTGGAAGCTACCATTACAGTGAAGGGTGTAGCTACTTTGACCTCAAATGGTGCTTGGGTTTGTACCACGACTTGCGTGAGGGTGACCGAAGATGTTTTGGGAGTGTCCCCTTCTCGAATGAGTCCGGTGGACCCTTCCTGATCCCATTCCTCATCCATTTCTATTACGTTCACCCCCTCACCCCTGTGATCCGGGAGAGGGTTATTGTGGACATTCGGTGTAGCTTCCTTTGTTTGTATAACCTTAGTGTCGATCAGTGTCTGAATCTTGTCTTTCAACATGCAACACTCTTCAATGGTATAACCCTTCATGCCCGAATGATAGGCACATGGTTTGTTGGGATTGATCCACTAGGAAGGATTCTCAGCAACAACAACATGAATAGGGGTGACGTAACCAGCGACCTTCAGTCTTTCATATAGTTGGGCTATGATTTTAGCAATTGGGTTGTATTGTCTGGGAGTTCTGCGGTCGGAATTTGGACATGGCTTTGGGTAGTTTTGGCGGGTGGGTGGAGGTAAATGGTAGTATGCAGGTTGAGTGTTGTAGGTATGGTAGGTGGTGGCAGGGTATTGGTATTTTGGGGATGAGGGTTGATATGTGGGTGGAGGTGTCTGGTACGTGAGGGGAGACTTAGGGCCCTGGGCTACCATCATAGCACCCGCTTCTTTCTTTTTCGAGATACCTCCTGATTGCAAAGCTTTATTTGTGGCTTGCAGCGCCTCAAAATTAGTCACCATCCCATTCTTGATTCCTTCTTTGATGATATCTGAGAACTTGTGATTCTCGATGACCATCAACCTTTCATAATACTACGGATCTTGAGCTCTAACAAAGAACTTGTTTATTTATTGTTCTTCGAGCGCTGGCCTTATCTTTGGGGATTCTGACCTCTAACAAGTAGCATACTCGCGAAAGGTTTCTGTCAGCTTCTTCTTGAAGTTTTGGATATAGAAAACGTCTGACACATTCTCTATGTGGAAACTGCATTTGTCCATGAAATCTGATGCCATACTTACCCAATTTGCCCACTTCTTCAGGTTTTGACTGATATACCAAGACAGGGCATTTCCCGTAAGACTCCGCATGAACAGTTTCATGCGGATTTGTTCATTCTTACCTACTCCCACAAGCTTGTCGCAATAGGTTCTCAGATGCAGCTTCAGATCACCAGTGCCATCAAACATTCCGAACTTGGGAGGTTTGTAACCCTCCGGCAGTTCCACATCTGGCTGAATACACAGATATTCATAATTCAGACCTTCAACGCCTTTCCCACCTTCAACTCTCTGAACTCTCCCTGTAAGTTTCTTGAGTTCATCTGCCATGTTTTGAATGAGCAGGTCCTTCTCAGTCGTGTCACGCCCCGAAATCGAGGAGCGCGACCGACGCTCAACCGAGTAAACCTAATCGAGCAAGCCTAATTTACATTAACCTCTCATCATTAATCATGCATGATTTACCACAACATAATAAGATCTTGACTTTCATATTAATTACACTTGGCTCACTGGCCCATATTATCTTTCTCGTGGTGGTTACACAGCTCTATAAATAGCTGTAAATACTGTGAACATAAATACATGACAAAACTCAAATCTTTAATTACATGACCCACAGTGTACATGGAGCTTCTACGACAATGGATACCTATATACATAAAATGAACTAGAGCTAAACACCCACTAGAACTGTAGCGGACTCACCATAAGCTGAGTAGTGAAGAAGATCCCTATCATCCTGTAGAAGTATACCTGCATCCATTAAAAGATGCAGCGCCCCCCGCAAAAGGGACGTGAGTACATGTGGAATAGTACTCATATGTAAGACAGTCAAAACAACATGTGAAAATACGGTAACTCAAATAAGAGGCAAATAAAGTACATCAAGAAACTACGAAACATCCAATAAAATCACATTTCAAGTCTTATTATACTTGCATCATTCTAGCCTTCTTTTAGGATGAACTGCGCCATATGAACTATACATGGAATACATATAGTGTACACCTATGCATATCATAGAATGTTCACAACGTTCACTTACACAATACAAATACACCTATTCAAGGGCTTGGAAATACAACACGAATATGATGAATCATGGTAACAATAAATGGGCTTAGATAGCCGTTAACGTCAAGCAAATTTATTAAGAGCTTCCATTCAAATTTATCGATATTAAGTCGGGGATACTTTACAACCACCCTCATACAAAGAGGCCCTGCCGCCTCACCCCAACATATGCAGGTGAAGGTGTATCGTGATACCACAACCTCTACACAAAGTGACCCTGTCGCCTCACCCCAATATATGCGGGTGAAGGTGTATCACCATACCACAATCCCAACACAAAGCGGCCCTGCCGCCTCACCCCAATATATACGGATGGAGGTGTATCACAATACCACAATCCCTACACAAAGCGGTCATGCCGCCTCACCCCAATATATGCGAGTGGAGGTGTATTCCACAATACCACAATCCCTACACAAAGTGGTCCTACCACCTCACCCCAATATATGCGGGTGGATATGTATTTCACAATACCATATCCCTACACAAAGCGGTCCTATTTTCTCACCCCAATATACGTAGGTGAAGTTGTATCACAATACCACAATCCCTACGCAAAGCGGTCATGCCGCCTCAACCCAATATATGCGGGTGGAAATTTATTCCACAATACCACAATTCCTACACAAAGCGTTCCTACCGCCTTACCCCAATATACGCAGATGGAGGTGTATCACAATACGATAATCCCTACACAAAGCAGTCATGCCGTCTTACCCCAATATATGCGGGTGGAGGTGTATTCCATAATACCACAATCCCTACACAAAGCGGTCATGCCGCCTTACCCCAATATATGCGGGTGGAGGTGTATTCCACAATACCATCAATCCCCACACAAAGCGGTCCTACCTCCTCACCCCAATATATGCAGGTGGAGATGTATTCCACAATACCACAATCCCTACACAAAGCTGTCCTATCGCCTCACGCCAATATATGCGGGTGGAGGTGTATTCCCAACCACAATACCATATATAAACTCAAAGCAACATAGTTTGTCATTACATTTAACGTCGTAATTGCTCTTATCATTGGAATACTTCATGTTCATGCTCATCATGGAGAAACACAACTCATTACATTAGCGCATGAATGGTAAATCAATAAGTCGATTTCAATGACACATGGGCCCAATTCCTTTTCTTAAGGTACATCATCATTTAACAAAGGAAATTTCATTATTCACTCCCTTGACCTCTTGAGGTTATTATCTAGGTTCATGACTCTTGGGGACTTAACAATCGAAGTTATTTACATACATTATTTCAGAAGCATACAACTATAGTGAAACCATTGGGATATACAACACTTCAAAATTTTCTATGTTCTAAGATCTCTCATAGTCTTATTTGATGATTTATGACTTGCGTGCGTGGTCTGTGTCGCTTTTCAGAAATCTATGATGTGAAATTTTAAAGAAAATGTGATTTTTGACTTAAAATGAGACTAGAGTTGACCACGGTCAACGCTTTTGGTAAACAACCTTGGATCGGTATTTTGACGATTCCAGTAGGTTTGTATGATATTTTTGGACTTGTACGCACGTTTGATTGGGGTCCCGGGTGACCCGAGCGCATTTCGTCGCATTATGTGAAAATTGGCGTTGAGTTTCAAGTTGATGATCGATTCTTGATGTTTGATGTTATTTCGATGCACTATTTCCAAATATTGAAACTAACATATTTCCTTCATTATAAGGTCAAATGAAGTGATTCAAAAGCCTAACTTGACTTGAATTTCACGAGGAATCCATTGGAGGCCTAAAAAGCAAGTTTCTCATTTGTCATCTGTCATAAGAAACGAGGAATCATTTGTCATAAGAAACGAGGCAGAGCATCTGGGCATTTTTGGCTAATAATGTTGTTAGAGTTTTTCTCATCCTGAAAGTTTTGGATTGGGAGAATTCAAGGATGTTCTTCAAGTTTCTTCCATGGGGTAAGGTCTAAACCATAACTAAGTATTTCCCTTTGATTCATTCTCTTGGTTTAAACTTTAATCCATAATTGTAATTGAAAACCCATTTAATTCTTTAAATCAAGACCTAGGGTTATGTCCTAAATTTAAAAATTAAAAATGAGTTAGAAACGTTTATTTCTCGATTTCTTTTGGGTTTTTGTTCTCCTATATTAGAAAAACAACATAATCAAATTTGACGAATTTTGGAGGAGTATTTCGGAAGATGGGACCCAACTAGTGTGGATTGGACTCTTGGGTTGAACACACAAGAGCGATATTTTGGCAAATTGGTTGAGCTATCGGACTCCGATTGAGTCAATTTGCATTCGTGTGAGCTTGTATTGGTTCGGGCTTTGCTTGGATAAGCTTGAATTCGGAATCCAAAGCGGGTCCGGTGTTGACTTTTGTTGACTTTTTGGAGAAAATATAAAGATCATAGCTTTAATTATTGTAATTTGTTTCTCTTGCATTGTTTGATGTTATTAAGTCATTTATGGATAGAATTGAACCGTGTGGAGGCAAAATTTAGGGAAAAAGATATTTCTAAGGGTTGAGTTAGCCTAGTTGAGATAAGTATCTTGCGTAACTTTGTGTGGGGGAAACTACCCCTTAGAATTTGGATTGATTGTGCTATTTGTGTTATGTGAAAGCCTTGTACGCAATGTGACGATTGGGTACACGGGCTATATGTGGTATTTGACCAGTTTAGATTATCTAGACTCTTTCTATGCCTTTAATTGAATTGTCATAACATGTGATATCTCTCATTGTTAATCTACTCTTATATGCTCTATTTGACATTGTTAGCACTTGTTCTACCTCTTACTAGTTATTTTTCTCTTATATGCTTTAGTTGAAGTTATTGGCTTTCTTATTGTCTTGTTACCTATTAATTGTTGATTCACTTTTAATTGAAGTTATTATTTCATGAAATGTCATCTTGTTGAGTTATTGGTGTTGAAGTTGTAATAGCCGTTATCACATTGAGGCGAAGTTGTTAATTGTTGAGATACATTTCCTTGTTGAGCATTCTCATTCATTTTGTTATTATTTAAATTCTTGTACACATTGCGGTTGAGCCATGGGCTATTCGTTGTGGAAATATTGGTGTTGTTGACTTTGTGGCAAGTTGTGGCATATGGGCACCTGTGGTGCGAGTTGTGATTGTGTTGTGATATTGATACACATGCGGTGGTATAGGGCTAGGGGTTGATATGCATGCGGTGATACAAGGTGGGTTTGATATGCGTGTTGCTTGTAGGGAAACTACTTGAAACTACGCGGTGAGATAAGGTGGTTAAAACATGTGCAGCTATTTCGGGGAAAAATAATTTTCAAAACTAAATGTAAGGCTCATGCGGCAATATAAGAAAATATTGTGATTAAAATTGTGAAATATGAATACGAGGCGGTACCTCAATTATGATTTTTATTGTACTTTCCATGTTGGAACAACTTGTTAATTTGAACGGTATTTGTTCTTCCTTCAATCATTCATCCGAATTTTGATTTTATTTGGTTATTCATTGTTATCTTGGTGTTCGAATGATTGTAGTTTCTTATGTGAGTCATGCATTCTACGTGATTTGTTGTGTTTCTTTAACATGCCAATCTGTGCCTCCGTTATAACTTGGTGAATTGATTGTCGATGTAAATTTAATTGCGTGGAGTCACTATATCATATTCTGTTGAGTTGTTGGTAACATAATGGTTTAACTAGAAGAATTATTAACATGCTTTATTCTATGTGCCTCTTAAGATAGAACTCGTTATCTCACTCGACTCCTTATTATTCTAAATAGTTATTGCACTTTCATTATAATTGAGTTCTCATATTATACTCATCACCCTGTTAGATGTTTACCTTACTTAAAATTGTTATCATATTTTTCTTTAACAAATTCTCTATTTAATTCGTTAATTTAACTTATGTTTTACTTTGTTTAACAATGATACTTTTACTCAATTTTATTGATTTCTAAACTAAACCCATCTTATACTATATTTCGTATAAATTGTATATTATTTTATTTTACTTGATTTCTAAAATAAACTCATTATTTCATTTGACACCTTACTTTATGCAAGATTGTTATTATGTTTTATGATGTGTAAATATATCTTCCGTTCATCTATATTAATATTTATCACGGTTGCAAAGTACATGATAGCACGTGGGCTTTGTTGTGCGAAGGTGATTGTTATTTTGGGCACGAGGTGCCATATGTGTAAGATTTAGAAATTGTGGTTCATGACTTGTGGTTTATGAGGTGTGGTGCCTCATGGTAATTCTTGTTGTAAGTCCATGCATTGGGAGAGATTTTATTATTTTAGTTATCATCAATTATTTTTCTTATTTGAGTTCATTTACATCTCATCGGTGTTCTGATTATGTTGTTTCTTTATTACTCTTTTACTACTTGTTGCCATTTATGTTTCTATTACTTCATTGTTGGTTGTACATCAATAATTGTTCCGCTGTTGGTCTTACATTGATGTTCTTTCCATTGTTAGCTTATGTATATCTTGAATAAATTTCTATGTCTAGTAGGTATCTTGACCTGGCCTCATCACTACTCTACCGAGGTTAGGCTTGATACTTGCTGGGTACCGTTGTGGCGTACTCATACTATGCTTCTGCATATTTATGTGAAGATCCAGGTATTCTGATTGTGTTGTTGCGAGTTGCGTCTGCGAGGCGGGAGACTTCAAGGTATACTTGCTTGACGTTCGCAGGCCTCAGAATCACCATCTTACCTCATTATGCTTTTGTTAAATTGTAATTCAAAACAGTATTGTGTTTAGAAATTCTAGTATGTTTTAGTAGTGCTTATGACTTCGTACTACTATTTTTGGGAAATATATAACTATTGGAAGCTTGCGGCTATGTATGTCATTTAATGGTTTATGATAAATGATTAAATAGTTCAATTCTATTATTAAATCAGCATGTGTTAGGCTTACCTAGTCTTAGAGACTAGGTGCCATCATGACATCCTAAGATGGAAAATTGGGGTCGTGACAAGTTGGTATCAGAGCTCCAGGTTCATAGGTGCTACGAGTCATAAACAAGTTTAGTAGAGTCTTGTAGATCGGTACGGAGACGTCTGAACTTATCTTCAAGAGGCTACAAAACTATTAGGAACCACTCCTTTTATTCCTTATCATGCGACATTGATTCAACTTGAAGTATATATCTCATATCCCTTTACATCCACTCATATATGATGTTGAGCGTTTGGTATCAACTATGCGAATGGGCTATGAGGGGGCCATAGATGTTCGATCATTATGTCGAGGTATTGTCCAGACTAAAGACACGGGCATGTTGTAGATCTTCAGTTGTTCAAGTGTGGGATGCAACTGGTTCATGTATCTGGTTGGTGTTGTACAAGCTTATGAAGGTTAGTAATGTGGATCACCAGATGTTGTGCCCTATGACTCCGTGCCAAGTGGGGGAGTCTACTATCGACGATCAGATGTCATGGGCAAGTGTCATATCAGTCTTGGGCCTGAGGTATATATGTAGTGATGAGGGGTTCCCCTATAATGACCCGATCGGTCGTTTTGCTTTCTAGAACCCCGTTCCCCTAAATAAGACTCCCCGTATGTGCTTTTATTGTTTTATGACTTGCGGGGGTGGTTAGTTTGAGATTTGGAAGGGTTCGGGTTGAAATCGGGACAATTGGTTCCTTAAGTTGGACTTAAAAGGCTAAGTTTGACTTCGGTCAGCATTTTGAGTATGCTTGGATCGGGTTTTGGATGACCGAGGAGCGTTTCGGCACCTAATAGTGAAGGTTGGATCTTTGAAGGTTTAGAAGTTCTTTAAATTTGGTTTGTAGCCTATTTTTGGGGATGGTTATGCAATGTCATTTAAGACTTGCACGCAAAATTTGGTGTGAATCCGAGTAGTTTAAGTACGTTTCGGCGCATTGGGAGTAAATTGAAGAACTTGAAGTTCATAAGTTTGATTCAATTGGTTTTGGGGTGCGATTCTTTTTTTTAATGTTGTTCCGGGCGTTCCAAGAGTTCGAGCAAGTCTATTTTATGATTCCAAACTTGTTGGTATGTTCGGGCAGGGCCTTGGGGGCCCCGAATGTCAATCGGACGAGGCTCGGACCAAGTTGGAAGTTTGGAGCAACTGCTGAAGCTCCAGTTCAATCATAATCGCACCTGCGCTTCGCTAGCCACAGGTGCGAGCTCGCAGGTGCGAGAAAAGAGCCGCAGAAGTGAACCATTAATGGCAGCCCAACCATCACAGATGCGGAATATTCGGCGCACCTGCGTGACCGCAGGTGCGAGGGAACTGACTGCATGAGCGCACTAGCTCGCAGAAGCGACCACAATGGTCCGCAGATGTGGAGCCTGGTCAGGTGAGAGGAATGCGCACGTGCGGGGTTTTTGCCGCAGGTGCGGGACCGCAGATGCGGCCAAGGCACCGTAGGTGCGGAAATCACTAGGCAGAAGGGTTCATTTAATACGGGACTTAGGCCATTTCTAACACATTGTCTCTCACTCTTGGGCTATTTGAGGGCTTTTAAGGAGGGGATTTTGACCTAACTTTTGAAGGTAAGTAATTTCTACCTAATGTGAGTTTAATACATAGATTATGGGTAGCATTTAACATGAAAAGTTGTGAAAATCATGGGTTTAGATGAAAAACCTAGGTTTTGATAAAAATAGGATTTTACCACGAAAATGGCTATGGAATGGGATGAAAATTGTATGTTTGAGTTCTTAAGGTTATGGGTGACAATTTACTCCGAAAAGTTTCGTAATCCGAGTACGTGGCCCGGAGGTGATTTTTAGAATCTTGCATTTAGGGTTGGGTAACCTCTTTAATAGTTGGAATACGAACTCTTGAGCACGTATTGATTAGTTGGTATATTATTTGATTAGTTTGGATTGATTCGGCACCGACTTGAGATAATTAACCCTATAGGTGAACTAAATCAATATATACTTCTATTTGTGGGGGGGGCTACATACACATGATGTGATGAGAGTCCGTGCGTATCTACTATTCATGCTTATGTCCGGGTAGATTTAGGCTTACACCATGCTTTGTTGATACCGTTGCTGGTTTATGCTTACTAGTTGTTGGATTAAAGTGGAAGTTGAGGGTTTCAATATTTAAAGCTCCAAGTTGAATTTCTTATTTTGAGAAAGGAATTGAGAAATACTACGATGAATTGAGAAATTATATGTTCAACCGCTACGCAAATATATTTTGCGAGCGGGGTAAACTTCCACTACTCTCATGGGAGCGGGTCGTTCTCCTCGGCAGGGTTTATTGATATATTATATGGTTCAGGCCGTTCGACCCTCGGTAGTGCACAGTATATTATTATGCATATTTGGATCGGGACGTACGTCCTCGGCATAACCCGTGCGTAGTGATACCGAAATCCCTTTTTATATTTAATAATGTTTCACGGACTTGAAAGGTGAAAGGAATAGATGAGAGAAATGGTTTGATTCTTACATGAAAGAAGGATTTGCTTACTTACTTCTTGTTTTGAGCGCTATTATCATTGTATATTACATGCTTAAGTAGAACTTCACATTATTATGTTTTTGGCCCTTAGTAAGTGTCGCAGTCGACCCCTCGTCACTACTTCTTCGAGGTTAGACTAGATACTTACTGGGTACATGTTGTTTATGTACTCACGCTACACTTCTGCACTTGATGTGTAGGATCTGAGGCAGGTGCATCTGGTTACCAGTCTGGCGCGCACGCTTGACTTCTAGCTCGAGACTACACGGTGAACTACCTTTCCGAGCCGTTCAGCAGCAGCCAGAGTCTCTCCTTTGGATTTATATATCTGTCTATTTCCTTGAGACAGTAGGCTAGTATTCTTTTGTATATTCTGCTAGTAGCCCACATACTTGTGACACCAGGTCTTGGCACACACTAGTAGACTTATGATTTTGGATTTATTGTTATGTCTTCGATTTGCACTCAGTTGCTTTTTTTTAATTACTTTACAATAGTAAATTTCTAAAACCTCTATCAATGAGGAAAGTTATTCACTTTGCAAACATATTAAAAGTGGAAACCACTAGATTTATCAGTGTTGGCTTGCCTAACAATGGTGTTGGGCGCCATCACGGCCTATGATGAAATTCGATCATGACAACATGATATCAGAGCACTAGGTTCACGTAAGTCTCACAAGTTATGGGCAGGCCTAATAGAGTCTTGCGGATCGGTGCAGAGACGTCCATAATTATCTTCGAGAGGCTATAGGCTGTTACGAAACTACTTTTTATTCATCTCCTATCGTGCAGTTGATGGTGTACTAAGTTTCTTCCTCTTATTCTCTCAAATATGGTGAGAACGCGCACAACAGACATTCTAGACCCGGGAGGGGCTGCACCCCCCGTGGCTAGAGGCCAAGGCAGTGGCCGGGGGAGAGCACCGGCCCTAGGTAGGGGCGAGGACGTCCCAGAGTTGCCCCAATTGCACCGCTAGTGGAGCCAAGGGAGGATCCCATTATGGAGGATCAGAGCGAGGTGCCCCACAGCAGAGCCAGCCCCAGTAGATTTCACGTTAGCACCGATCTTTCAGGAGGTCATGGGTCGTATGGTGCGGTTCATGGATTGTATGACCCATGCTGGTTTATTTCCAGCAAACCCAGCCACATATCAGGCGGGAGGGGGATCACAGACCCCTACTTCTCAGGCACTTGGGCATGCAGCTGCCGCATAACAAACCACGGGTACACTACCCGTGGGCGAGGCCCAGCCAGTTATAGCGGCCGTACCTGAGCCTAGACCAGCTGCGGTCGGCGAGCTGCAAAAGCTTTTGAGCAGATGAACTAAGCTTCACCCTCCGGTCTTTGGGGGTAAGCGACATGAGGATCCCCAGGACTTTATTGATAGGTGCAGGGACATACTGCACAACATGAGCATATTGGAGTCTCACGGGGTGGATTTCACTACCTTTCAGTTGGAGGGCAGCGTACGTAGGTGGTGGAAGGATTATCTTCTTGGCAGACTAGCAGATTCTCCTCCTATGACTTGGGATCAGTTCACATGCCTATTCCTGGACAGGTATATTCCACCCTACCAGAGGGAAGAGTTGCTATGTCAGTTTGAGCGGCTCGAGTAGGGTCAGATGTCAGTGACCGAGTATGAGGCGAAATTTTCTGAGCTATCTCGCCATGCACTTATGATACTTCCTACTGCGTTAGAGCGAGTGCGGAGGTTCATTGCGGGGCTGCACTCTATTATTCAGGCTATCATGGCTCAGGAGGTTGATATGGGGACTCCCTATCAGTTAGTAGTGGAGATTGCTCGTAGGATTGAGGGTTACCGTCAGAGGGATAGAGAGCAGATGCAGCGGAACAAGAGGTCTCATTTTTTTTGGAGAGTTCAGAGGTTCCCCAACTAGGGGCAGAGGTCATTTTGGGAGGGGCCAGCCCAGCATGCCCCCATATTCAGCACCACCACCTCCTCGAGGTATTCCAGCGTAGCCCTATTTCAGTGCTATGTCGGAGAGTTCTTACCAGCCGCCAGCTATTCAGGGTAATTCCAGTGGGTACTCCGGTCATCAGAGTTCTTCCAGTGCCTTCTTCAGTTCCATGCCAGAGAGTTCATATCGCCCACCAGCTATCCAGGGTTCTTCCGGTGGGTATTCAGGCTATCAGGGTCAGACTTCAGGGCAGTAGTACACCGCTTTGAGAGGTTGTTATGAGTGTGGGGATCCTAGTCACATGAAGAGGCATTGCCCCAGACTTCAGGGCAAGACAGTGCAGTAGGGTCAGCAGCCCATGATTACAGCTCCAGTAGCCGCACCAGCCGTCCGGCTGCCTAGAGGCGGAGGGCAGGTGGGTAGGGGCCATCCCAGATGTAGAGGTCAGGTAGGAGGATGCCAGCCCAAGTGGCGCTCCAGCCAGATTTTATGCTTTTCCGATCAGACCAGATGCAGTGGCCTCAGATGTCGTGATCAAAGGTATTATCTCTGTCTACGGTGGGGATGCTTCAGTATTATTTGATCCAGGATCTACCTAATCGTATGTGTCATCTCTGTTTGCTCACTTTTTGGGTATTCCTCGTGAGTCCTTGGGTACTCCTGTCTATGTGTCCACTCCTGTGGGCAATTCTGTTGTTGTGGACCAGATCTATCGTTCCTGCATGGTCACAGTTTGTGGTTATGAGACTAGAGAAGATCTTTTGTTGCTTGATATGACCAATTTTAAGGCCATCCTGGGCATGGACTGGCTATCTCCATATCACGCCATCCTTGATTGCCATGCCAAGACTGTTACCTTAGCAATGCCAGAGTTGCCGAGGTTAGAGTGGAAGGGTTCATCTGTCAGCACATCTAGTCGGGTCATCTCTTTTCTGAAGGCTCGACATATGGTCGAGAAGGGTTGTTTGGCTTATCTAGCCTATGTTCAGGATACCACCGCAGAGTCTCCGCTGATTGATTCAGTGCCAGTAGTCTGGGATTTTTCCGATGTATTGCCTTCTGATCTTCTAGGCATGCCACCTGATCGTGATATCGATTTTTGTATTGACTTGAGTCCCGGTACTCAGTCTATATCTATTCCACCGTACCATATGGCTCCAAAAGAATTGAATGAGTTGAATGAAAAACTTGAGGAGTTGCTAGCCAAGGGGTTCGTCAGACTGAGTGTATCACCTTGGGGTGCACCAGTATTATTTGTGAAGAAGAAAGATGAGACTATGCGGATGTGCATTGATTACTGCCAGTTGAACAAAGTCACCATTAAGAACAAGTACCCGTTTCCACATATTGATGATTTGTTTGACCAGTTGCAGGGTGCCAAGGTGTTCTCCAAGATCGACTTGAGATCAGGGTACCATCAGTAGAAGATTCGGGACTCAGATGTTCCGAAGACTGCTTTTCGTACTAGATATGGCCATTATGAGTTTCTAGTGATGTACATCGGCTTGACTAATGCCCCAGCGGTGTTTATGGACTTGATGAACATGGTGTTCAGGCCTCATATTGATTCGTTTGTCATTGTCTTCATTGATGACATTTTGATTTACTCACGTAGCGTAGAGGAGCACGAGCAACATTTGAGAGTGGTGCTTCAGACTTTGCGGGAACATAAGCTATATGCTAAGTTCTCCAAGTGTGACTTTTGGTTAGATTATGTGGCATTCTTGGGGCATGTGGTATCAGGAGAGGGCATTAAGGTGGATCCCAAGAAGATTGAGGCAGTTCAGAGTTGGCCTCGTCCTACTTCGGCGACTGAGATCAGAAGCTTCTTGGGGTTAGTAGGTTATTATTGCCGGTTCGTGGATGGCTTATCATCTATTGCAGCACCGTTGACTAGATTGACCCATAAGGGTGCTCAGTTTTGTTGGTCCGATGATTGTAAGGCGAGCTTCCAGAAGCTCAAGATAACTTTGACCACAACACCCGTCCTTGTGTTGCCTTCCAATTCGGGGATGTATACTGTGTATTGCGATGCTTCACGCGTTGGCTTGGGTTGTGTATTGATGCAGGAGGGACGAGTTATTGCATATGCTTCACGTCAGCTGAAGCCCCATGAGAAGAATTATCCTGTGCACGATTTGGAGTTGGCTGCGATTGTTCATGCTCTTAAGATCTGGAGGCATTTCTATATGGGGTGTCTTGTGAGGTTTACACCGATCATCACAGTTTGCAGCATTTGTTCAAGCAAAGGGTTCTCAATTTGAGGCAGCATAGATAGCTTGAGTTACTAAAGTATTATGAAATCACCATTCTTTATCATTCGGGCAAAGCGAATATAGTCGCGGATGCCTTGAGCAGGAAGGTAGAAAGTATGGGTAGCTTGGCATTCATTTCAGCAGAGGAGAGGCCACTAACCTTAGACATTTAGTCCTTGGCTAACAGACTTGTGAGGTTAGATATTTCAGAGCCCAGTCGAGTTCTTGCTTGTGTCATTGCCCAGTCTTCACTATTGGAGCAGATCAAGGCTCGAACAGTTTGATGATCCGCACCTATTGGTTTTCAGAGAGACGGTACTATAGGGTAGTTCCAAGGAGGTTTCTATTGGCGAAGATGGTGTCCTGCAACTTCAGGGTCGTCTATGTGTTCCTAATGTCGATGGCTTAAGGGAAAGGATTCTAGAGTAGGCGCACAGTTCTCGATATTTCATTCATCCAGGTGCTACGAAGATGTATCATGACATGAGGCAACACTATTGTTGGCGGCAGATGAAGAAAGACATAGTTGAGTATGTAGCTAGATGCCTAAATTGCTAGCAGGTTAAGTATGAGCACCAGAGGCTAGGAGGTCTACTCCAGCAGATCACTATACCCGAGTGGAAGTGGGAGCGCATTACTATGGACTTCATAGTTGGGTTGCCGCAGACTTTGCGGATGTTTGATGTAGTTTGGGTCATTGAGACAGATTGACCAAGTCAGCGCACTTCATTCCTGTGATAACTACATATACTTCGAGAGATTGGCCCGGATTTATATCTAGAAGATAGTTCGGCTGCATGGTGTGCATGTTTCCATCATTTCAGACAAAGGTCCTCAGTTTACTTCACATTTTTAGAGAGCAGTACAGAGTGAATTGGGGACCCGTGTAGAGCTCAGCAGAGCATTTTATCCACAGACCGACGGGCAGTTGGAGCAGAAAATTCTGATATTTGAGGACATGCTCAGAGCATGTGTGATTGACTTTGGAGGACAGTGGGATCAGTTCTTGCCCTTGGCCGAGTATGCTTACAACAACAGTTACCAATCCAACATCGAGATGGCTCCATTCGAAGCTTTATATGGTCGGCGCTGTCGTTCTCCCATTGGGTGGTTTGAGCCCGGCGAGGCTAGGCTGTATGGTACTGATTTGGTGAAGAATGCCTTGGAAAAGGTAAAGTTGATTCAGGAGCGACTTCGCATAGCCCAGTCCTGACAGAAGAGTTACGTGGATCAGAAGGCGTGTGACTTATCATTCATGGTAGGCGAGAAGGTTCTCTTGAAAGTCTCGCCGATGAAGGGAATCATGTGGTTTGGGAAGAAGGGCAAGTTGAGCCCAAGGTTTATAGGCCCATTTGAGGTATTGAGGCGGGTTGGGGAGGTTGCTTATGAGCTTGCTTTGCCTCCCAGTCTATCGGGAATTCATTCGGTTTTCCATGTGTCTATGCTACGGAGGTATCATCCCAACTTGTCACATATGTTAGACTTTAGCACGATTCAGCTAGATGAGGGTTTCGTTTATGAAGAGGAGCCAGTTGCCATTGTTGATAGGTAGGATCGCAGTTGATATCCAAGAGGATTTACGCGGTAAAGGTTCAGTGGAGGGGCCAGCCAGTCAAAGAGGCGACCTGGGAGTTCGAGAAAGACATGCGAATCAGATATCCTCACTTGTTCAGCACTCCAGGTATGATGCTAGACCCGTTCGAGGACAAACGTTTGTTTAAGAGGTGGAGAATGTAACGATCCGACCGATTGTTTTGCTTTCTAGAACCCCGTTCCCCTAAATAAGACTCCCCGTATGTGCTTTTACTGTTTTATGACTTGCAGGGGTGGTTACTTTGAGATTTGGAAGGGTTCGGGTTGAAATCGGGACAATTGGTTACTAAAGTTGGCCTTAAAAGGCTAAGTTTGACTTCGGTCAACATTTTGAGTAAACGACCTCGGAATCGGGATTTGATGATCCCAATAGGTTTGTGTGATGATTTTGGGCTTGGACGTATGCTCGGATCGGGGTTTGGATAACCCGAGAGCGTTTCGGCACCTAATAGTGAAGGTTGGTTCTTTGAAGGTTTAAAAGTTCTTTAAATTTGGTTTGGAGCTGGTTTTGGTGATATCGAGGTCTTAACAGAAGTTTGAGACTAGGGATGGTTTCGTAATGTCATTTGAGACTTGCACGCAAAATTTGGTATCAATCTGAGTAGTTTAAGTACGTTTCGGCACATTGGGAGTAAATTGAAGAACTTGAAGTTCATAAGTTTGATTCAATTGGTTTTGGGATGCGATTCTTAGTTTTAATGTTGTTCCGGGCATTTCGAGAGTTCGAGCGAGTCTGTTTTATGATTCTAGATTGGATGTTTGGAGCAGCTGCTGAAGCTCCAGTTCTGTCATAATCGCACATATGCTTGGCCAGCCGCAGGTGCGAGCTCGCAGGTGTGAGCCATGTGCCGCAGAAGCGAACCATTAAGGGTAGCCCAGCCATCGCATATGCAGAATATTCGGCATCGCAGGAGTGGAGTGGGTTGCAGAAGCGGCCCGAATGGTCCGCAGATGCGGAGCCTGGCCAGGTGAGAGGAATGCGCACCGGCGGGGATTTTGCCGCATGTGCGGGACCACAAATGCGGCCAAAGCACCGCAGGTGCGGAAATCGCTGGGCAGAAGGGTTCATTTAATACGGGACTTCTAATATATTTTCTCTCACTCTTGGGCTATTTGAGGGCTTTTAAGGAGGGGATTTCGACCTAGCTTTTGAAGGTATGTAATTTCTACCTAATGTGAGTTTAATACATAGATTATGGGTAGATTGTAACATGAAAGTTTGTGGAAATTATGGGTTTAGATGAAAAACCTAAGTTTTGATAAAAATGAGATTTTACCACGAAAATGGTTAGGGAATGGGATGGAAATTGTATGTTTGAGTTCTTAAGGTTATGGGTGACGATTTACTCCAAAAGTTTTCGGAATCCGGGCACGTGGGCCTGGGGGTGAATTTTTAGAATTTTGCATTTAGGGTTGGGTAACCTTTTTAATAGTTGGAATACGAACACTTGATCACGTATTGATTAGTTTGTATATTATTTAATTAGTTTGGATTGATTCAGCACCGACTTGAGGGTGTGAGCGCATTCTTAAATCGGGAAGTAGGCTTTGAGACGAGTTAAGTCTCTTTTCTAACATTGTAAGAGAGAATTAACCCCTAAGGTTGGTGAACTAAATCAATATATACTTCTATTTGTAAGGGGGCTACGTACGAACGATGTGACGAGAGTCCGTGCGCAGCTACTATTCATGCTTATGTCCAGGTAGATTTAGGCTTACACCATGCTTTGTTGATACCATTGCTTGTTTAGGCTTACTACTTGTTGTATTGAATTGGAAGTTGAGGGTTTCAATATTTAAAGCTCCAAGTTGAATTTCTTATTTTCATAAAGGAATTGAGAAATGCTACGATGAATTGAGAAATTATATGTTCAACAGCTTCGCAAATATATTTCGCGAGCGGGGTAAACTTCCACTACTCTCATGGGAGCGAGTCGTTCGCCTCAGCAGATTTATTGATATATTATATGGTTTGGGCCGTTCGACTCTCGGCAGTGTACAATATATTATTATGTATATTTGGATCGGGCCGTACGTCCTCGGCATAACTCGTGCATAGTGATACCGAAATCCCTTTTTATATTTAATAATGTTTCACGGACTTGAAAGGTGAAAGGAATAGATGAGAGAAATGGTTTGATTCTTATTTGAAAGAAGGATTTGCTTACTTACTTCTTGTTTTGAGCGCTATTATCATTGTATATTACATGCTTAAGTAGAACTTCACATTATTATGTTTTTGCCCCTTAGTAAGTGTCGAAGTCGACTCCTCATCACTACTTCTTCGAGGTTAGACTAGATACTTACTGGGTACATGTTGTTTACGAACTCACGCTACACTTCTGCACTTGATGTGTAGGACCTGATGCAAGTGCATCTGGTTACCAGTCCGGCGCATACGCTTGACTTCTAGCTCGAGACTACACGGTGAGTTGCCCTACCGAGCCGTTCAACAGCAGTCGGAGTCTCTCCTTTGGATTTATATATCTGTTTGTTTCCTTGAGACAACAGACTAGCATTCTTTTGTATATTCTGCTAGTAGCCTACACACTTGTGATACCAGATCTTGGCACACATGAGTAGACTTATGATTTTGGATTTATTGTTATGACTTCGATTTGCACTTAGTTGCTTTTGTTTAATTACTTTACAATAGTAAATTTCTTAAACTTCCATCAATGAGGAAAGTTATTCACTTTGCAAATATCTTAAAAGTTGAAATCACTAGATTTATCAGTGTTGTCTTGCCTAGCAACGGTGTTGGGCGCCATCACGGCCTATGACAAAATTGGATCGTGGCATCCCCGGAATTGTACATGGCTAAGATCTGAGATTTTCATGGGATGGTGTTGGAACTGGCGGTATATCGTTATCATTGCTATATCTACATTCCGGTATAAAGAGGTTAGAGAAACATCTTCAGATTCATAGAAGGTCTCTTCATAGTGGGTATCTCGGTTATAGCATTGTTGGGTGCTCCAGAGGAAATACAATGATTTATGGGCTTTCGGATGATGTGGTTCGTGCTAGGGGTCTTCCGTAGCGAGCTTTGACTTAGGATCATTATGTACCGACAAGGAAAAGTGTTGACCTAAAGACAAGTCGAGGAGGATTCAAAGAAATGGGTCAGCTCGGTGGTGTTAGGTCAGCATAGCAACAAAGGTAACTGGTTCTTTTGGTGTGGTAATGCTTCACCAGCGTTCTGTTGTAATACACTTGGGTTTGACGGTTTGTGTGACTTGGTTGATTTGGGGACATTCAGTTCTGATGGCTTGGTGGTGTGCGGACTGGCCTCGAAGAGTTCTTGATAGTGTCGACCACAGCTTGAGCTAGATGTCTGCTACAGGCATAAGGAACGTGTTGCGTGTTACGATTTTTGCCTGGATGGGGTCACGAGTTCTCGACAACATGGACGTTTTCAGATATTTAGAAGAATGCTAGCATTATTTGATACCATCTAAGAAGGGTGCGCACTCTAGAAGGCGCACTGTGTTTCAATTTGCGGATGCCTGACTGGTATTATGGTAATCGATGTACAGATTTTGCTTTGTGGAACGAAATAATTATAGAAGTACTTCTCGTTGGCTGACCGTATGGGAGGCATATGTCAGTTATTTTACCAGTGTAGTTTGGATCAGATATGTAGATTCTAGTATTCTAGGGATTTGAAGACTATGAGGGTTCTCGAGGCAGATTGTTCCATGGTTGTGAATGGTGAAGGTATTTTAACAGGTTGGTAACTGATGATATGTACTATAGATATGTTATTGTAGGCTTTTTGGAGGCTATCTACCTACTTCAGAAGGATCAAAATTGATTTGGAGGCTACTAGTAGGTCTAATAAGGAAGTGTGTTCTAAATCGGGTTAGATTTATCTACTTAGCACAGTTATTGTGGAGGGGTATATTATCGGTTATGGTGGATCATATTTGTGTTATGATATGTCTCATGTGTTACTCTGCTATGCTGCGATGGGTTGTGATCTATTGGTCATCTACACACCCATGCAGTTATGTTTGGGCTTTGTAGCGAAATTCGAGTGAGATTGCTCTTGGGGTGTTGAATGGTTGATTGTGCCTTGGTTATGGTCTTCCTGTTTCTGGATTTAGTGATATCCATATCTCCATAGTTATGGTCACGCGCTTCATATATTTGATGTTGATATACTTATGGTTGTTGATTGTGAGTATCATGGCTCAACGTATTCCAAGTGGACCAGTGTCGGATTGAGTCATGCATCGCAGCAGCGTTATGCCAGGATATGATCCTTTATGCTTATTTAGTGTGTTATGTTTCCCCTTGTGTGGTGGATTAATGGCATTGCGCTTCATGGTGGTATCTGTTGAGCTTGCGGGATGGTTTCTTTATTTCCATTCTCTTTCCATCATTGGGTATATTTGAGTTATTGTTCGTTGGTGCATGAATTGCATGGTATGTGGCTCTAAGTAGTATTTGTGTGACATGTCGGTCGAATAGCTTATACTGGATGAGGTGAGGTTATTAGGCCTGAAATGAGTGCCATCGGATTTGATTAAGTTATGTTTGCAAGAATTGTGTCACTAGTCGGCATAGATTTTGGCTATGGTTCTTATTGGAAAAAAAAGAGAGCTCCACGACTTGTTAATCTAACGGGTGGTTATGAGTTTTTGTATGTTTCTTTCATGATTGGTAGTGTACGAAGGTTCAGAACAAGGTTTTAGTTGATATGAGGTTTGTTATCGGTGTCGGGTTGGTTATCGAGCAGCTATTGTGGTCGGAAGTTATTGCTATGAGTATTTGTGTTATGTGGTATATCATATGATTATGTCTTGAGATATGGTTATGGATTGATATAGCTTGTTCAGAGTTATACGGTGCATATATGCAAGAATTCGGTCATATAACGAGTTTCGAATGTTGGGGATTTGGGTTTTAAGGTTTATGGACTAAGGTTGAAGTAAGGATCCTCTGTTAGGTGGTGTTATCGGGCTTATATGGATTGGGGTGACCTGGATAACCCATGGTTATGTGTATGGTGAGGTTATATGGCGATTTGATGCCTTTGGAACGACTCTTGGCACGTTCGAGGACGAACATATGTTTAAGTGGGGGAGAATGTAACGTCCCAATTGGTCGTTTTGAGATTTAGCATTTTATTCGGTGGTTTTAGACTTTGAGTAGCTTCATATTATGTGTTATGACTTGCGTGTATGATTGGTTTCGGTTTTCGAGCGGTTCTGGATTGATTTGGAAGAATGATTCTCGTTTTAGAAGCTTTAAGTTGGAAGAGTTGACCAAGGTTTGACTTTTAAGTAAACGGACTCAGAATCGGGTTTTAATTATTTCAATAAGTTTGTATGATGATTTTGGACATGTACACAAAGTTTGGTTAAATTCTGATGAGTTTTGAATAAGTTTAGGTTGTATGATGATTGTTTTCGATTTCGACGTCGATTTGAGCATAAATGTTACCATATTGAGCAGACGACCTTTGATTCGTGTTTCGAATAAACCATTATATCCGTATCGTAATTTTGGAACCATAGCAACTGAAATTATCAAGTTTTGACGTCGTATGAAGAATTTAATGTCATTTTACTAAGAATTGGGTTGCCGGATATTTCAGATTAATTACGAAATTGCCACTGCATTCGTATTTAAAAATCTGCATTATTTCCAAATATTGAAACCAACATATCTCCTTTATTATAAGGTCAAATGGAGTGATTCAAAAGCCTAACTTGACTGAAATTTCATGAGAAATCCATTGGAGGCATCAAAAGTGAGTTTCATGATCGTTTGGCATAAGAAACAAGGCATAACAGCTGGGCATTTTTGGCTATTAATGTTGTTGGAGTTTTTCTCATCTTGAAAGTTTGGGATTGAGAGAATTCAAGGATGTTCTTCAAGTTTCTTCCATGAGGTAAGGTCTAAAATATAACCTAAGTATTTATTTTTTGATTCATTCCCTTGGTTTAAGCTTTAATCCATGATTTTAATTGAAAACTCATTGAATTCTTTAACTCAAGACCTAGGGTTATGTCCTAAATTTTAAAAATTGAAAATGAGTTAGAAATGTTTATTTCCCGATTCCTTTTGGGGTTTTGTTCTCCTATATTTGAAAAACAACATACTCGAATTTGACGAGTTTTGGAGGAGTATTTTGAGAGATATGGGACCCAACTAGTGTGGGTTGGACTCTTGAGTTGAACACCCAAGAGCGATGTTTTGGTGAATTGGTTGAGCTATCGTACTCCGATTGAGTTTGTTCTTGTGAGCTTGTATTGGTTCGGGATTTTCGGGTAAGCTTGGATTCAGAATCCAAGGCGAGCCCGACTTTGACTTTTGTTGACCTTTTAGGAAAAATATATAGATCATAGTTTTATTTATTGTAATTGATTTCTCTTGTATTGTTGGATGTTATTAAGTAATTTTTGGTTAGATTTGAGACGTGTGGAGGTGTATTTTAGGGGAAAAGCTATTTCGGAGGGTTGAGTTGGCCTAGTTGAGGTAAGTATCTTGCCTAACTTTGTGTGAGGGAAACTTTTCCTTAGGATTTGGGTTGATTGTGCTATTTGTGTTATGTTAAAGTCGTGTACGCAAGGTGACGAGTGGGTACACGGGCTATATGTGGTATTTGACCGGTTTAGATTATATATACTCTTTCCATGCCTTTAATTGAATTGTCATAATATGTCATATCTCTCATTGTTAATCTACTCTTACATGCTCCATTTGACGTTGTTAGCACTTGTTCTACCTCTTACATGTTATTTTGCACTTATATGCTTTAGTTGAAGTTTTTGCCTTCCTTATTGTCTTGTTACTTCTTAATTGTTGAATTATTTTTAATTGAAGTTGTTATTTTGTGGAATATCATCTTGTTGAGGTATTGGTGTTGAAGTTGTAATAGCTGTTATCATATTGATGCGAAGTTGTTTATTGTTGAGATACATTTCCTTGTTGAGCATTCTCATTTATTTTGTTATTGTTGAAATTGTTGTACAGTTGCGGTTGAGCCATGGGCTATTTGTTGTGGAAATATTGGTGTTATTGACTTTGTGGCAAGTTGTGACATATGGACAATTGTGGTGCGAGTTGTGATTGTGTTGTGATATTAATACATATGCGGTGGTATAAGGCTAGGGGTTGATACGCATGCAGTGAGATAAGGTGGGATTGATACGCGTGTTGCTAGTAGGGGAACTACTTGAAGCCACGCGGTGAGATAAGGTGGGCTAAAACACGTGTAGCTATTTCGGGAAAAAAATGATTTTCAAAACTAAATGTAAGGCTCACGCGGTGATATAAAAAAATATTATGATTGAAATTGTGAAATGTGAATATAAGGCGGTACCTCGATTATGATTTTCATAATACATTCCATATTGGAACAACTTGTTGATTTGAACGGTCATTGTTCTTCCTTCAATCATTCATCCACATTTTGATTTTATTTGGTTATTCGTTGTTATCTTGGTGTTGGTATGATTGTGATTTCTTGTGTGAGTCATGCATTCTACGTAATATTTTGTGTTGCTTTAACATGCCAATATGTGCCTCCGTTATAACTTGGTGAATTAATTGTCATTGCGAATTTAATTACGTAGAGTCACTATATCATATTCTATTGAATTATTGGTAACATAATGGTTTAAAAAAAAGAGAATTATTAACATGCTTAATTCTATATGCCTCTTAAGATATAACTCGTTATCTCACTCGATGCCTTATTATTCTAAATGGTTCTCACACTTTCACTATAATTGGATTTTCAAATTATACTCATCACCCTGTTATATGTTTACCTTACTTAAAATTGTTATCATGTTTTTCTTTAACAAATTCTATATTCAATTCATTAATTTAACATATGTTTTGATTTGTTTAAAAATGACACTTTTACTCAAATTTATTGATTTCTAAGCTAAACCCATCTTATACTATGTTTCGTACAAATTATATATTATTTTACTTTACTTGATTTCAAAAATATACTCATTATTTAATTTGACACCTTACCTTATTGAAGATTGTTATTATGTTTTACGATGTCTAAATATATCTTTCGTTCATCTAAATTAATATTTATCATGATTTCAAAGTACATGGTAACATGTGGGCTTTGCCGTGTGAAGGTAATTGTTATTGTGGGCACGAGGTACCATATGTGTAAGATTTAAAAATTGTAGTTCATGACTTGTGGTTTATGAGGTGTGGTGCCTCGGAGTAATTCTTGTTGTAAGTCCATGCGTTGGGAGCGATTTGACTATTTGAGTTATCATCCATTTTTTTTCTTCTTATTTTAGTTTATTTACATCTCATCGGTGTTATGATTATATTGTTTCTTTATTACTCGTTTACTACTTGCTGCCATTTATGTTTCTATTACTTCATTGTTGGTTGTAAATCAATAATTTTTCCGTTGTTTGTCTTACATTGATGTTCTTTCCAGTGTTAGCTTATAAATATCTTGAACAGATTTCTATGTCTAGTAGGTGTCTTGATCTGGCCTCGTCACTACTCTACCGACGTTAGGCTTGATACTTACTGGGTACCATTGTGGTGTACTCATGCTACGCTTTTGCACATTTTTGTGCAGATCCAGGTATTCTGATTGTATTGTTAAAAGTTGCGTCTGTGCGGTGGGAGATTTCTAGGTATACTTTCTTGACGTTCGCAGGGCTCGAAATCACCATCTCACTTCATTATGCTACTGTTAAATTGTAATTCAAAACAGTATTGTGTTTAGAAATTCTAGTATGTTTTAGTAGTGCTTATGACTGTGTACTACCGGTTTTGGAAAATGTATAACTATTGGCCGCTTGCGGCTATGTATATCATTTAATGGTTTATGATAAATGATTAAATATCAATTCTGTTATTAAATCATCATGTGTTAGGCTTACCTAGTCTTAGAGACTAGGTGCCAGCACGACATCCTAAGGTGAAAAATTGGGGTCGTGACACTACCCAGCCAAGCCTAAGAAACTCCTAATCTTAGTAGTGGTAGAAGGTCTGGGCTTACTCCGAACTGCTTCAATCTTCTTCGGATTCACCTTGATCCTATCACTAGATACCATGTGGCCCAAGAATGTCACTGAGTCCAACCAAAACTCACACTTAGAGAATTTAGCATATAACTTCTTCTCCCTCAAAATCTGGAGCATGATCCTCAAATGCTGCTCGTGATCCTCAGCACTATGGGAATATACTAAGATATCATCAATGAACACAATAACAAAATAATCAAAATAAGGATGGAACACACTATTCACCAAATGTATGAAAGCTGCCGAGGCCTTAGTTAAACCAAAAGATATTATCAAAAACTCATAATGCCCATAACGAGTCCTGAAAATCATTTTAGGAATGTCCAAAGCCCTGATCTTCAACTGATGGTACCCTGATCTCAAGTCAATCTTTGAAAATACCTAGACACCCTAAAGCTGATGAAATAAATCATCAATGCGAGCAGTGGATACTTGTTTTTGATGGTAACCTTGTTCAACTTCCTATAGTCAATACACATCTGCATGGAGCCATCCTTGGTCTTCGCAAACAACACCAGTGCACTCAAAGGTGATACACTAGGCCTGATAAACCCCTTATCCAGCAACTCTTGCAACTACTTCTTCAATTCCTTCAACTCAGCTGGAGCCATGTGATACAATGGGATAGATATGGGCTGAGTGCCCGGCACCAAATCAATATCAAAATCAATATCCCTATCGGGGCATTGTCCGATAGGTCTACAGAAAATATATCCGAATAATCCCTCACTACTGGAACTGACTCAATAGTAGGAGTACCAACATTAAAATCTCTAACAAAAACAAAATACGCCAAACACCCTTTCTCAACCATTCACCGAACCTTCAAAAATGAAATCACTCTACTGGAAGTAGGACCAAGAGAACCGCTCTATTCCAACCTTGGTAACCCCGACATAGTAAAGGTTAAGGTCTTAGCCTGATTATAAAGTATAGCATGATACAGATATAACCAATACATATCCAAAATCATATCAAAGTCCAATATACTAAGCAACATGAGATCAACACTAGTCTCATAACCCCCAAGGGTAACCAATCAAGATTGATACACTCTATACATCACAATAGAGTCACTTACAAGTGTAGATATGTGAACATGGATATCAAGAGAACTAAGGGGCAAATGCAAATGCGATGCAAAGTATGATTATGTAGAACAAGGATTAAATAAAACTGATGCATCTATGTGACAGACTGAAACAATACCTGTAATAACTGCATCAGAAGCCTCTACCTCTGGTCTAGCTGGAAATGCATAACAACATGCCTAACCTCCATCCGACTGACCTTTACCCCCGGGGCACCTCCTAACTGCCTGAGCTCCCCCTCTAGTGAGTTCAGCCGGTGGTGTAACAACAAGGATTGGAATCATTGTCTGAGAACCCAGTAGTGTTGCGCCTCTACCACGCTAGGGGACGTCCTTCTTGATATGCCTCACCTCTTCACACTCAAAACAACCTCGATGTCACGATCCAAAATCCTAACCAATCGGGATCGTGATGGCGCCTAACAACGCTCGCTAGGCAAGCCAACACAATAGATAACACGAAAAGAAAAGCATTAAATATTTGACAACTGATTAATAACATAACGTAGAAATAGCTCTGTAATAACATAATAAAGTTCTAAAACCAGTAACTAGCGTAAACCACCCCAAGCTTTGGTGTCACAAATACATGAGCTTCTAGAACTAACTAAACACAAGGTTCTGAAAGAAATGCATCACTCTCAGGGTAAAGTTCAAAAAGTACAACAGAGATAGGATAATGACTTAAGGCATGCGGATGGGATACAACTGTACCTCGAATCACCAATGTAGTATCTGCTAAGCACCTCTCAGGGCTTCGCTGGCACCGATGTCAGGAGCTACACAAGAAGTGCAGAAGTATAGTATGAGTACAACCGATCCAATATACTCCGTAAGTGTCGAGCCTAACCTCGACGAGTTAGTGACGAGGATAAGACAAGACACCTACAATAAACCTGTACAGTTATATATATATATGTATGAAGGAATAACAAGTAAAGAGTCAAATAAAAGAATGGAATAGAGGCAAGTATAGGGGACGATAAACATAACAGTAAATAAAGAATCGTGAAGTAATACAACAAATTCAACAAACTTGCACGTCATCACCCTTCGTGTTTTACTCTCATCCTCACCATATTAGATAAATGCAACAAAATAAAAATATGTATGCACAGCATCACCCTTCGTGCTTTGACCTCTCATGATAAATAAATATGTGCATCACCCTTTATGCTTTTATCCTTACATTTACTCAATCAATAATATCAATATGCAAATGAGGCACAACAACACCCTTCGTCCTCTTCACTCTTTCTCAACAAGAAATAACAACAACGCAAATATCAAGCAAGGTGGGAAGCAAATTTCAACCTCAACAATAGTGTTGGAATAAGCAAACTCAACTTTCAATATAACAAAAATTAAACTTAAGCAATAAACACGAAAGCGAATAGTCAAAGAATAAATGATTTATCTAAGGCATAGTAAATGAAAAAACATATCATAAATAAGGCAAGCTCCACCCGCATGATTTAACCCATGATAATGCATATACACTCGTCACCTTGCATATACGCCTTCCCCACACATGAGTCACATAGAAAATAGACCAAACAAGTCCTAATCCCCTCAAGTCAAAGTTAACGATGACGCTTACCTCTTTCCAAAGTCAAATCAATAATCAACCATGGCTTTTCCTTTAGAACAAGCCTCCAAACCAATCGAATCTAGCCTAATATAGTTTAAAACTTAGAAACTACCCACAAGTTAAAAAGGTTTAATCTTTAATGTAATTGAAAAAGTCAACAAAAGTCAAACTCGGACCGCTTGGCCGAAATTCGAGATTCGGACCAAATCTCGATTACCTATTCACCCCGAACCCGGATACATGATTTGTTGTAAAATCCGACCTTAATTCTTGGTCTAAATCTCAATTTTACCAAATTCTTAAATTCTACCCAAAACCTCTAATTTCTACCTTTATACTACTAAATTTAACTACGAAAGATTATGAATTCCCGATTTTAACTTTTTACTTAACTGAGAATCAATTGCTCTTCGCGTTCGTGGAGCACCTGTCGCGTTTGCGAAGTACATAGGCCAATTGATCTTCGCGTTCGCAAGGTCCGCACCTCATTCGCGAAGGCATCACCCCAGCTAAGCCTCTGCATTTGTGATCAAACGCGTTCGCGATGGAGACCTCGCTTGTCCTTTACAAACATCCCCAAGCCTATGCGTTCGCGTGAGGCCAGCCGCGTTCGCGTGAGGTCTGCCGCGTTCGCGAAGGACAACCCCCCCTCCCCCCCAAGCCTTCGCATTTGCGAGCTGCCCCTCGCATTCACATAGAGCAACCTTGTTACACCTCACAGTATTACGTTGATGTTACGCTCCGTAATATTTTAACGATGTTACACCCCATAGTATTATACGTTGGATTTGTTGTAAATTGACATCAGTTCAAGAACAAGAGTATTTTGAGGTTATAAGTATTATGCTATTTATAATAGGTGATAAGTAAATTCGTGAAGGTGAGAGGGTAAGCGAATCGAAAAAAATGAGTTTCATCGAAGTTTGACATTTTGGGATAAAATACGGTCCAAGCTATAATACTCCGTATTTATGGACTAGTGCCATACAAGGTACCATATGACCATGATAGTAAGGTATATTCTAGTGTGTTAAAAGTGATAATTATTTTAAGTAATTTTAAGATAATTCTTAATTACGCGGATAATTGGGTAATTATTGATTTTTTTGTGGGAGATTAGCATGTAATTGGAAATTGGTGGATAAGTTTGGTGGTAACATCATCCCCAGCGTGGAAGCAAGGGATAATATTTGTCAAGACCAAACAATGACTCTTTGGTTTATGTACTAGGTGGCATATTTATGAGAATTTTGGACAAAGTAATCCACACAAGTGGGGCCCACAACCTACAATGATAAGAAACCTTCCTACATCTTTAAGTGTGATGTTTTATGTTTGCTAAGTAATGGATGGAACCTCAAAACAGTCCATATGAACCCTTATAACGCTACAGCAGCGTGAGATGCAATTCTAAGAGAGCACGGTATAATCTTTCTCAAGAATATCATACGGATTGTTTCCTACTTCGATCCGCCGTTATGTGTTTTTCGCAAAGATGCGGGTTAGAGGGATTGTTAAGAGAATCGGCTCAGGTATGTTAAGGCTATCCCTTCTTTCCTTTTGTCATGATCCATATGATACAAACGAAATGAGCAAACGCACAACTTTCACAAATGACTCTATTATTAGAAATACTAGGGATGCCTATGTTCTTGATTCCCCATGTGTCTTATTATTATATCTTCTGTTCATGTGTCTCAGAAAAATACGTAGTTGATAAAGTTTATCCGAGAGATCTTATTGACTTACTTTATTATGCATTACATTCATTTATACATGTACATTAACCCATGACCAGATGGCATTATATACGTGTATATTATATGTATATGGGATATGGGGAAAGGTTATGGCGTTATATACGCACCACCACCTGATCAGCTAGTATACAATGATTATTTTGCCCACAATGGCCGAAATGATATGATGGAATGCCCTCAGAGGCTTGATGATGTTATGTACACATATACTTATGCATGACACTATAAATGTGATTCACAGAGCTATTCAGACTTACAAGTTGAGTCTTTTCCTCCATGTTTTTTTCATGTCTATTATATATTGCTTTCGTACCTTACATACTCAGTACTTTATTTATACTGACGTCCCTTTTGCTTGGGGACGCTGTGTTTCATGCCCGCAGGTTCCGATAGACAAGTTAAGAGTTCTCCAAGTAGGCTATCAGCTCAGCGGAAGGGGTTGGTGCACTCCATTTGCTCCGGATTTGCCTATTTAGTCAGTATGATTTGGATATGTATTGATTGGTATGGCGGGGCCCTGTCCCAACCTTTATGATATTTATCTATTCTTAGAGGCTTGTAGAAAGATTCCATATATATAGGTACTTGTATGGCCTTGTCGGCCTGTGTTTTGAGTATATAAAGGATCATGCCGGTATTATAGGCCCGTACTTTATATGTAAAAAGTCGGTATATCATGTTGAGTATTCCCTCATGCTTTATTCCAATAATCTCATGACAGCCTTTCTGGCCCATTTACCTATGATAGTACGATAATAAAGATAGTACGATACGAAAGATACATTGCGTTGTTGCTCGGTTGAGTAAGGCACCGGGTGCCCGTCGCGGCCCATCGATTTGGGTCATGACAAACCTGCCCCAGCCCCAAGTTTCCCCGTCACGATCACGGTAATGGCTCCATGATCGCGAAGCACTGTGATGCACCAGAAAACAAGCTAACTCTACAAGGCTATAAATGGTCCGAAATCAATATGAAACCTACCCGAGCCACCCGGGCTCCATTCCGAACATTCACACGTGTAATAACATCATACGAACTCGCTTGCTTGCTCAGATCATCAAAATAACATCAAATATAAGGAATCAATCATTAAACTCAAGATTTTTCAAAGTTTAAAACTCATTTTCCAACATTCCATATAACGCGCCGAAATACACTCGGATCTCCTGGAACCCCAACCAAACATGCGTTCAAGTCCAAAAACATCATACGAATCTACCAGAATCGTTAAAATACCGTTCCGAGGCCATTTACCAAGAATGTTGTCCGTGGTCAACTTTAGTTGTTTTTAAAGCCAAAAAATTATATTTTCTTCAAATCACATAAAAGCTTTCCGAAAAATGACAAGGACCACACACAAGTCATATAACATCAAATGAAGCTATGCGATATCACATAATACAGAAATTAAGACAAGTACTCAAAATGACCTATCGGGTTGTCACATTTCCCACCTCTAAAAGAAACGTTCGTCCTCGAACGAACATAGAAATGTACCTGGAGTGGTAAAAAGGTGTGCGTATCTACTACGCATATCAGACTCGAACTCCCACGTAGCCTCCCCGATCGGGTGACCTCTCCATTGCAGTTTCATAGAAGAAAACCTCTTGGATCTCAACTTTCAAACTTGCCATTCTAAAATTGGTCGAATTCTAATCAAGTTGTACCGTGCTAAAATCTACAAAATGTGACCTATCTTCATGGTACTTCTGAAGCATAGAAACATTAGATATTGGATGTACCCCTGCTAGGCTAGGAGGCAATGAAAGCCTATAAGCAACCTCCCCAACTCTCTCCAAGATCTCAAATGGGACAGTAAACCTCAGGCTCAACTTGTCCTTCTTCCCAAACTGTATCACGTCCTTCATAGGCGATACTCGGAGAAGAACCTTCTCACCCGCCATGTAGGCCATATCTCGAACCTTCCGGTATGCATAACTATTTTCCTGGACTGAGCTGTACCAAGTCTCTCCTAAATCACCTTAACATTTTCCAAAGCATCACGAACCAAATAAGTGCCCAACAAGCTAGCCTCACCGGGCACAAACCACCCTACAGGCAAAAGACATCGCCTCCCATACAAGGCCTCGTACGAAGCCATTTGGATGATCTACTGATAGCTGTTATTATAGGCAAACTCCGCTAGAGGTAAAAACTGGTCCCACTGACCCCCAAAATCCATAGAGCTTTCCCGCGACATGTCCTTCAATATCTAAATAGTGCACTCAGACTGTCCGTCTGTTTGAGGATGAAACGCGATCCTCAGCTTGACCTCGTGCGCAACTCATGCCGGCTATCCAAAAATGCAACATGAACTGCGTGACCCAATCATAAATGATAGAAATGGGCACACCGTGCATGCGGATAATCTCTGGATGTAAATTTGAGTCAACTACTCTAAAGAATAGGAGGTCATTGTCACGCCCCGAACCATGGCGTGGGCATAACATGACACTCGGTGCCTGACTGCATGTGACCGAGCGAACCAACTGTATGGCTGGATCAACATGTGGTATAACTATAAGCTAGATATAAATATACAACATGATGATCTACTAAAGAGTCTGACTGACATATCATAGATGCGAAAAATGCTGAAAAGTCTGCAAGTGTAAATGAGTAGCTGACAAGGCTAACACATAAAAGTCTGCTAACGTCTAACTGGCTGAACTATAGTCTACGAAGCCTCTAAGAATACTGAAATGCTAATTGTTTACCGGGATAAGGTCCCCGACATACCTTACTAACTGAAATACTATAAAGACTGAAGATTGAAAAAAAGGGATAATTCCCCGAAAGACTGGGGCTCACCAATAGCTGATACGAGATGTCCTAGCAAGTAGAATCGTCAACCTGTAAATTATTACCTACATCGCGAGATGCAAGCCGTGGGCAAAAAGGGACGTCAGTACATTTGAATTGCACTAGTATGTAAAACAATTGAAAGAAGGAACAGTAAATACTGAAACTGATAACTGATAACTGAACTAAACATAGGAAGTAAGGTTATGAATACTCCCTTTTCTGAATGATGAACTAACTGTTTATCTGAATAAATAAAATGCAGCCTCAGGCCCAATATATATACACATGTGTGTGTGTGTGTGTGCGCGCACAAGCTGCAGCCTCAGGCCCAAGTATACGTATACATAATTGCGGCCTCAGGCCCAAAAATGCATAAAGCCTAAACTGCTACCTCAGGCCCAAATACAGGTGTTCAATATTCAGGAATTTAAAATCAGGAACTGAGAATCATACTGCAATAAATGATACTAAAATACCGAACCATACTGAGTTACATGATACTGGAATCCCGAATAGAACTAGACTGAGACATGTATTCATAATAAATTGATTTGTCATAACTGAAACTCATAGGATATTGAATGATTATGAAACTATGCCATCTAGAGAATATAAGTTTTACAACTATTCATGGGACTAAGGAGTAATTACGTTCTGAGGAAACTCGTAACAGTCATAAAGAATGGGACGTAGGGAGAATCATAAACATTTCCAAATGTAAAGAAAGTTAGCCTCACATTCCTTAGCTCTGGCCCTTTTTAAGAGTATCATGATGTTCGTTGCCTCTTTCAATGATAATCTATGTCAATATATATAT
>AWOL01S0013951.1:533095-552951 GCA_000715115.1 Nicotiana otophora
TATATATATATCAAGAGGAACCAATATTAGCACTAATTCTCCTGTTTTTGTAACTTAGGAATTTTATTAAACACCGTATGGGTGTAAAGCCTCATAGCCCTTAGTAATTGATATTTTCTTCACCAAGTTCTCATTCTACTACTTCTAGGTGATTCTACAATCCCAAAGAGATGTAACTAACACCATTTCTCATCACCCAAATATTTACAACTATCATAATTCAACAATCCAAAACCCTAGCATAGTTCTTATGGTTCTCTTTATCAAACCCATTTACTATTCTCCCAAAAACTCATTAATTCATAGTTATAAATGATTAGAGAGTAGAAGCATTACCTTTTTGAAGTTAACTCCTCTTGAATTCGAGTTATAGGGTTTCCTTTCTCAACAATGGTGTCTCGATCGAATATCTAATGAGTGGAAGGATTTATCCATGTTAATAAGGTGTTAGAGAATTGAAATTAACTTAGAGTCATTGTTAGAACTTACCTTGGATGATGGAGGGACCTTGGGGAAGTTAGGTTCTTGAGAGCTTACCTTTCTAGAGTAGGTTTTCGTGTTTGGGGTGTGGGGAAAGAGGTAGGGCTTTTAAATACGTGAACAGTCCAAAAATTGAGGAGGAAAATAAAAGTAGCTCGGGTAAACCTCGTTGGCGCAAGGCATCATCAGGGGCACCAAAATTACTATGCAAGGCACCATCAGAGGTGCCAAAACTACAGTGCCCTTCACTGTCTGGGGCATTGAGGTTGATGCCCTGGATAATGCCCTGCACTGTCAGGGGTGCTGATGTTAATGCCCTGGACAGTGCCTTGCACTGTCTATGGCCGTGAGTTTTCATAGCCTTGCACTGTCTATGGCTGTGAGTTTTCATGGCCTTGCACTGTATAAGGCTATAAGACGTACCTCCCATAAACTTAGTCGATTCTATCGAATTTTATGGACCTCACTATCGATCTTGATTCCAAAACAACGGTTTCCATCCATACTCATCCCGATAGGACTTCACATTAATACTCATTCAATGCATCCACAACTAATTCAGATTTACGGAGTGTTACAATCATCACCGAAATGAACTGTGCGGACTTAGTCAACCGGTCCATAATAACCCAGATTACGTCATATCTTCTCAACGTCTATGGTAAGCCTACCACAAAATCCATGGTGATGCGCTCCCACTTCTACTCCGGCATCTCTAATCTCTGAGTCAACCCACCTGGTTTCTGATGCTCATACTTCACCTATAGACAATTCAAACACCAAAAGATATGACTGGCAATATCTTTCTTCATCCTCTGCCACCAATAGTGCTTCTTCAAGTCATGGTACAACTTTGTGACACCTGGGTGAATGGAATAGCACGAACTGTGAGCCACTTCAAGGATCAGTTGTCTCAACCCGTCAACATTTGTAACACAAATTCGGCCCTAAAACCGCATAACACCATTATCTCCAATCACAACCTTCTTGGCACCACCCCACTGCACCGTTTCTTTGAACACCAATAAGTGAGGATCATCAAACTAGTGAGCCTTGATACGCTCCAACAATGATGACTATGCCAAAACACAAGAAAGAACCCGGCTAAGCTCCGAAACATCCAATTTCATAAACTAGTTGGCCAAAGCCTGAACATCCATGGCTAGTGGCCTCTTTGCTGCCGGTAAATATGCCAAACTACCCATGCTCTCAGCCTTCCTACTCAATGCATCAACCACTACATTAGTCTTCCCCAGATGATATAGTATGGTGATATCATAGTCTTTCAACAACTCTAACCATCTTTGTTGCCGCAAATTAAGGTCCTTCTGCTTGAACAGGTGCAGGAGACTCCAATGGTCGGTATAGATCGAACATGGAACGCCGTAGAGATAGTGTCTCCAAATCTTCAGCGCCTGAACAATGACTGCCAACTCCAAATAATGCACATGGTAATTCTTCTCATGAACTTTCAACAGATGAGACATGTAGGTAATCACCTTACCATCCTGAATCAACACTGCGCCAAGCCTAATACTCGATGCATCACAATACACAGTGTAAGATCCCGAACCTATAGGCAACGCCAATACTGGGGTTGTAGTCAATGCAGTGTTGAGCTACTGTGAGCTCATCTCACACTCATCGAACCATATGAAAATAGCACCCTTCTAGGTCAACTTGGTCAATAGGGCTAAGATATATGAAAACCCCTCCACGAACCGGCGATAATAACCCACCAAACTAAGAAGCTCTGAATCTCTATAAGTGATGTAGGTCTAGGCTAGTTCTGAACTACCTCAAGCTTCTTAGGATTCACCTTGATACCCTCGGAAGATACTACATGCCCCATAAAGGTAATCAAGTCTAACCAGAACTCATACTTTGAAAACTTGGCATATAACTGACGATTTTTCAAAGTATGAAGTACAATACGTAGGTGTTGCTCATGCTCCTCTCGATTGTAAACAAAAATATCATCAATGAGGACGATCACGAAGGAATCCAGATGAGGCTTGAACACCTAGTTCATCAAATCCATAAAGGATGCTGGGAATTAGTCAAGCCAAATAATATCACCAAGAACGCATAGTGACCATACAGAGTTCGAAAAGCTGTCTTAGGAACATTTGATACCCTAATCTTCACCTGATGGTAGCCCCGCCTCAAATCAATCTTGGAAAACACCTTGCCACCCTCAAGCTGGTAAACAAAATCATCAATCCTCGACAACAGATACTTGTTCTTGATAGTGACCTTGTTCAACTGCCTATAATCTACGCACATCCTCATCGATCCATCCTTCTTCATCACCAACAATACCGGTTCACACCAAGGTGAGACACTAGGTCCAATGAATCCCTTGTCAAACAAATCCTACAACTGCTCCTTCAATTATTTCAACTCAACTGGGGCCATACGGTATGGTGGAATAGAAATGGGCTGAGTGCCCGGAACCAAGTCAATATCCATGTCGGGTGGCATACCCGACAAATCTGTAGGAAATAGAACTAGGAACTCACACATAATGAGAACCGAATCCATGGAAGGAACCTCCACAATGGAATCATGAATATAAGCCAAATACGCCAAACACCCCATCTCGACCATACCCCGAGCCTTCACCTATGAAATGACCCTGCTAGTGGACTGACCGATATTTCCTCTCCACCCTAATTGAGGCAACCCCGACATGGCTAACGTTACAGTCTTAGTGTGATAATACAAGATAGCATGATACGATAACAATCAATCCATGCCCAAAATCACATCAAAATCCACCATTTTAAGTAATAGAAGTCCAACCCTAGTCTCATAGCTACTAATGGTGACCAAACAATAATGATAGAACCCTAGTCTCATAGCTCCCAATTGTGACCAAACAAGAAAGATAGACCCGATCCACCAAAATAGAATCCCCAAAAGGCGTAGACACATAGACTAGAGTATCTAAAGAATTACGAGACATATCTAAATATAAGGAAAAATAGGATGACACATACTAATAAGTGGAACCCGGATCAAATAAAACTAATGCATCGCGATGGCAAACCGGAATAATACCTGTGAAGACCGCATCAGACGACTCTGCCTCAGTCTAGCTTTTGAAATGCACATAAACAAGGCTGAGCCCACCAATTTGACCTTTACCTCTCGGATGGCCTCTCACTGGCTGGCCTCCATCTCTAATGGCCTAACCACCACCTCGAGCTGCCATATCCCCGCCTCTAGCTAGCTGAGCAGGCGGTGAAGCAACTGATGTTGGAATCATTACATGAGCACCCTGCTATGGCATGCTGCTCTGTGACCTGGGGGAAAAACGTCTAGACATGCCTCGAGGTCCCCACAAGTATAACAAGCCCTCGGTTGATATAACTGTTGATCCAAGAACTGAACCTGTCGACCTGAATAACCACCCTAATAACTTTGAATCGGAGGTGCACTAACCGGAGCTGAAGGTGCATCGTATGCTAGTTGCTCAGGATGATATCCATAAGAACCACGACTGCCTGAAGCACCATGGGATACGAACTGGCCTGATAGGATCTCTACCAAATGAACCCCTACCTCCAAACGAGGCACCACTAAAACCACCAAAATGATAAGGCCTCTTCTCAAATGCCACCTCTCTACCCTAGCTACGAATCCTCTCAATCTGCATAGCGATCTCCATAACTCGCGTGAAAGAAATATAATCCTTAGTCTCTTTGGCCATCTGTAGCCTGATGCCGTAAGTAAGGGCATCTATAAACCTCTGACGTGCTTTAGCATGGCTGGATAAATCCACGAATTTGGTCTCATATTGAGTAGCGGTCATGCTGCCCTACTTGATACGCTCAAACTGACTGTGGAAGTCCTCTCTCTGAGTAAAGGGGATGAACTTATCCAAGAATAATTGTGAGAACTAAGCCCAAGTAAGAGGAGGTTAACCTGCTAGTCTACCCCGAACATACTCCTGCCATAACCTCTTGGCAGAGCCATACCTTTAAAACACTATGAACTAAACTCCGTTGGACTCCACTATACCCATTTTGCACAATACCTCATGGCAACGATCCAAGAAATCATGGGGGTCCTCAGAAGGTGTACCGCCAAAGCGAGTGGGAAGTAACTTGGTGAACTCGTCCAACCTCTTTAGCCCCTCGGCTGACATCGTGGGTCCCTACCCCAGACTATGTAGTAATAACGGGCTGAGCTGCCGTAACTGGTAAAACTGCTCGAGTCTGATATCCATAAGCCATGTGCTCTGTAGTGTGAGTAGCGGGATTCTGGGCTCCTCCCCCATCTTGAGAGATAACTAGTGCCATAGGGAACACACTGGCCTGGGCCCTACTCTACATAAGTCCAACCAGGCGGACTAGGGCGTCCTGAAGAACTAGCGTAGCAATGAACCCCTCTAGGACCTGAGCTGGTCCAACTGGCGTGGTCAGAACAAGGATCTCCTCTCCGTGCTTGATCTGAGGCTCAACAACAGGTGCTGTTACGCGTGCTCTAGGATGAGCTCAACATCTACCTATGGCTCTATCTCAGCCCTAGACCCTACCCTTGGTAGTAGCTGGAGTCTGGGGCTCCAGCTCCTGATCAATTATGTATGTCGTACGTGTCCTCACCATCTGCGAGAGATTAAGAGAAGAATGATTCAAACTCAACGATAGAATAAATTCGCATGATAGCGGAAGAAAGAAAGTGAAATTTTCTATAGCCTTATAGCCTCTAGAAGATACGTACAAACGTCTTTGTACCGATCGTCAAGACTCTACTAAGCTTGCACATGATTCGTGAGACCCAGGTAACCTAATGCTCTAATACCAACTTGTCACGACCCAAAATCCCAACCAATCGAGGTCGTGATGGCGCCTAATACCGCTCACAACAGATAATACGAAAAGTAAAGCATTAAATATTTGACAATTGATCATAACATAATGTAGAAACAGCTTTGTAATAACATAATAAAGTTCTAAAACTAGTAACTAGCATAAACCACCCCAAGATTTGGTGTCACAAGTACATGAGCTTCTAGAGCCAACTAAATACAAGGTTTTGAAAGAAATGCAACACTGTCCAGGTAAGTGGAAACAATACAATAGAGATACGATAATGACTCAAGGCCTGCAGATGATGTATCTCTACCACGAATCGCCAATGCAGTATCTGCTAAGCACCTCTCGGGGTTCCGCTGGTACCAATGTCGGGATCTACACAAGAAGTGCAGAAGTATAGTATGAGTACAACCGACCAAATGTACTCAGTAAGTATCAAGCCTAACCTCAACGAGATAGTGACGAGGCTAAGACAAGACACCTATAATAAACCTGTACAGTTATATATATATGAAAGAATAACAAGTAAAGAGACAAATGAAACAACGGAATAAGGGAAAGTATAGGGGACGATAAACGGAACAGTAAATAAATAATCATGAAGTAAACCTCTTTCCAAAATGAGCAATGAATCCACCAAGTCAAAATTCACATTACCAATATCAAGTAAAACAACAAATTCAACAAACTCGCACGGCAACACCCTTCGTGCTTTTACCCTCATCCTTACCATATCAGATAAATACAAGTGCACGACATCACCCTTCGTGCTTTTACTCTTATCCTCATGAGATCAAAATAAAAAAACGTATGCATGACATCACCTTCGTGCTTTAACCTCTCATGATAAATAAGGATGTGCATGACATCACCCTTCGTACTTTTATCCTCACATTCACTCAATAAATGGTATCAGTATGCAAATGAGGCACAGCAACACCCTTCGTCCTCTTCACTCTTCCTCACAAAGAAATAATAACAACGCAAATATCAAGCCAGGTGGGAAGAAAATTTCAACCTCAACAATAGTGTTGGAATAAACAAACTTAACTTTCAATATCAAAACAATTTCAACTTAAGCAGTAAACATGAAAGTGAATAGTCAAATAATAAATAATCTATCAAAGGCATGGAAGGCATAGCAAATGAAACAACATATTATAAATAAGGCAAATTCCACCCACATGCTCTAATCCATGACAACGCATATACACTCGTCACCATGCAAATACGCCTTTCCCAAACATAATTCACGTAGCAAATAGACCAAATAGGTCCTAATTCCCTCAGGTCAAAGTTAACCACGACACTTACCTCTTTCTGAAGCCAATTCAATAATCAACCACTACTTTCCCTTTAGAATAAGCCTCCCAACCAATTGAATCTAGCCAAATATAGTTTATACAATTCGAAACAAGCTTTAGAAACTATCCACAAGTGAAAAAGGTTCAATCTTTAATGAAATTAAAAAAGTCAACAAAGGTTAACCCCGGGCCCGCTTGGTCAAGATTTGAGATTCGGACCAAATCCCGATTACCCATTCAGCCCGAGCTCGCATAAGTGATTTGTTTCAAAATCCGACCTTAATTCGAGTTCTAAATCTCAATTTTACCAAATTCCTAAATTCTACGCAAGACCCATAATTTGTACCTTTAAACTACTAAATTTAAGGATACAAATCAATGGGTTTTTATGAAAATATATCAAAACTATTTGAAAAGCACTAACCATTGATGTTGGGATGCAAATCTCTTCAAAAATCTCTCCAATCCATGCTTTGGGTCTCAAAAATGTCGAAAGATAATGAATTCTCGATTTCAGCTTTTTATTTAACTGGGCGTCAGGTGCTCTTCACGTTCGCAGAGCACCTGTCGTGTTTGCGAGGTCTGCACCGTGTTAGCGTAGGCATCACACTAGCCAAGCCTCCGCATTCGCGATCAAAAGGTCGCGTTCGTGATGGAGACCTCACCTTCCCTGCCCAAACATCCCCAAGCCTACACATTCAAGTGAGGTCGGCCGCATTTGTGAAGGACAACCCCCCAAGGCTTCGTGTTCGCGAGCTTCCCTTCCTGTTTACGTAGAGCAACCTGCCCTAGCCCCGCCCCAAGTTTCCCCTTCACGATCCCAGTAGTGGATCCGCTATCATGAAGCATTGTGATGCACTTTAAAACCAGGAAACTCACCAAGGCCAAAAATGGTCTGAAATCAATTCGAAACTCACCCGAGCCCCTAGGCTCAAATCCGAACATTCGCACAAGTGTAATAACATCATATGAACTCGCTCGCTCAAATCATCAAAATAACATCAAATATTAAGAATCGATCATTAAAACTCAAAATTGTTCAAAGTATAAAACTCGTTTTCCAACTTTCCACATAACGCGCTGTAACGCCCTCGGGTGTCCCGGGACCCCAACCAAACATGCATACAAGTTGAAGAACATTGATCATGGTCAACTCTAGTTATTTGTAAAGCCAAAAAATCATATTTTCTTCAAATTTCACATAAAAGCTTTTGGAAAAACCATACGGACCATGCACACAAGTCATATAATATCAAATGAAGCTATGAGAGGTCTCGGAACACAGAAATTAAGACTAGTACTCAAAATGTCCTATCAGGTCGTTACACTCGAGCTGAGAATGGTTGTTGAATCTGAGGCTGCCTTTGGTAACCTGGGTACTAGCTAGAAGAACCATGGGCTGAAGGAGTACGGTAGGAACTCTGCGCTAGTAATACACTGCATGAAGACTGAATTGGAAGGCCACGAGCGAGCTCATAAGCTGAAGGAACTGGCCGGCTAAAATGGCCTCTTCCAGAATGATTCGTACCTCCAGACGAGGAACCACTAAAACTGTCTAAATGTTGGGACCTCTTGCCCCTCATCACCATGGCCTCCCTGCTCTAATCCCGAATGTGCTCGATCCCGTGCGCTATGTCCACAACCTGAAGGAATGTAGTACTAGTCTCTGCCTCCCTAGCCATAGCAATCTTGATACAAAAATTCAACCCCTCAATGAACCTCCTCACCATTTCAACCTCAGTAGGTATGAGAAAAGCTGGATGACGGGATAACTTAGTGAATCTCATGTCATACTCAGTCATAGACAAACGACCCTGTTGAAGGTGCTTAAACTGGCCACGCATCTCCTCCCTCTTCGTGAGGGGAATGAAACTCTCTAAGAAGAGATGTGAAAACTAACTCCAAGTGAGTGAAAGTAACCATACCGGCCTGCTATGCTCATATGACTGCCAAAGCCTCTTGGCTGCCCCCTTGAGCTGAAAAGTAATGAAATTGACCCCATTATACTCACCAAACGAATATTTCATAGAATCTCCTGACAACCATCTAAGAAATCCTATGCATCTTCCAAAGGATCACAATCAAACTGTGGAGGACCCACCTTACTGAATCGATCAAACGTCTTCTGCTCCTACTCAGACATAGAAGCCTCCGCCACTAGCCTAATAGAAACCACGGGAGGATGGCCCCCAATCTGCACTACTCCTGGCGTCTAAAACACAATAGCAACCTGCTCAAGAGTGTGAGTAGTGGGAGTCTGTGCCCCTCACCCGTCATAAGAAGTAGCCAGTGCCACAGGAAGTACTCCGGTTTGTGCCAAACCCTCCACAAGTCCAGCCAAACGAACAAAAGCATCCTGAGTAATGGGGTAGCAATAAACCCCTCCGAGACCTAAGCTGGTCCAACTGGCTCACCCTTATCAAAAACCTTCTCCTTAACCGGAGCTACTTGTGGCTCCACAATGGCTACTCTAATAGGGGCTCTAACTACAAAGCGTGATCCACCCTTACCTCGATCCTGACCTTTCCCAGCCCCAGACTGGGGTGCTAGTGCGTGCCCAACTGCTCCCGATGAATGTGTTCTCACTATCTGTGAGAGAATAGAAAGACAAAGATTTAAAATTCAGATCAATAAAGTTGCATTATAAAGAATGAAAGAAAGGAAAGTTTCCTAACATCCTGTAGCCTCTTGGAGATTAGTACAGACGTCTCTATACCAATCCACAAGTCTTTACTCGACCTGCTGGTAACTCGCGAGACCTGCACAACTTAGAGCTCTGATACCAACCTGTCACGATCCAAAGTCCCACCTTAGGCCGTGCTAGAGCCTAGCCATACTGTCTAAGCAAGCCAACTCATAATCCACAAAAACGTATAGCCAGATTCCTTTAATTAACAGAGTCATATTATAAATAAGGACAAAAATATCTCCAAAATAGTAAAAATATCTGATACAGTCATAACACTGACTGTATGCGGCTAATACAATAAAAACCCCAAGACTAAGTGGAACAAGTGCACGAGTGACTACTGAATAAATACAAGTCTGAATACATGAATAAAGATATCTGAAATAGTCAAAAAAGTAGGGAATGGTAAAGGGCAGGGACTCGAGAACTACAAAATGAATCCATGGACCGTAGCTCACTCCGAGTCTCCGTGCGATGCCTAGGCTCAATCAAGAGGCTCTAGTAGGACCCACCTGAGGATCTGCCCAAAAAGATGTGTAAAAGTGTAGTATGAGTACACTACAATCGATACCCAGTAAGTATCTAGTCTAAGCTCTAACAAGTAGTGGCGAGCCTATAGGCATCAAGACATTTACAACATGAATATAATTAACAGAACTTGAACTGAAATAGTAAATAATCTCACGAATAAGCAAGAATCAAAGATATCAACAATCGAAAGGTATAAAGCATATTTTTTCCAAGTCAAGAGATAATCATAACGCTGCCCAGGTATAATATTTAAAGGAGACATGCTTCAATCAACTAAATCAAGGCTCCCAGCTAGCATATATAGATGTCATGTAACAATTAGCATCTAAATGAGTCAAGAGTATGTATGCATGCTCAAACCGGTACAAGATCTATGTACCAAGATACACTATCCATGTATCATCATAACCCTATACAAAATCCATATATCGATCCGATACAAAATTCATGTATCGGCCACGCTCACAGGACACAAAGTAACATGAATAATCATTTGACTCTAGAGGGACAGATCCAAATCCAAGCACAAAGAGGAGCTTAATATATCACTCATAATCAAATATCAATTCATCATGTCCTATGTGCTATAATTATATTTTATCCGCACGACCTTACCTTTCTTGCCGAAATTCTCAGTCCGAATCAAGTATACATATACAAAATGTATGCATATGCTCAAAAATTATAGGTAAAATATGCACAAGGACTTAATAAAAATTATATGAATTTGTGTTCATAGAATTTATATATGATTATTGATGATTCGAGCAGTTTAACATATCAAGAATAAGTTCCCATAGCTTCACAAATAATCAAAAACCTAGGCAGGATCTCTAACATGAATACGAAAGCGAACATAGTCATATAATCCAAACAAATCATGAATCATATGAGCATATAATCAAAAGAAGGCATAAAGTATCCCAATTCTACCTCGATCATGATGTAAACTTGGTAAGTGCATATACACTCGATAGTACGTATATACACCACCCCAATACCTTAAATACACAACAATCAAGTCAAATTCTAGGAGTTTCCATCATAACAAGGTTAGTCAAGAGACTTACCTTCAACATTCATAAATAGCCTTCCCTCTCAAATCAACCTTCGAATGAGTCGAATCTAGTCAAATACAATTTAATAACGTCAAACAAAGCCATAGAAATCAATTTCAAATAATAAAGTTTGAATATTTAATCAAATTCTCAAAAGTCAACAAAAGTCAACATGGGCTTAAACAATCAAAACCCGAGTCAAGAGGTAGATCCTGACTACCGATAACCTCACGAGTCCAAATATGTTATTAGATTCCAAAATCGACCCCAAATCGATCTTCAACTCCCCAAAATACACCATCTTAAGTTGTAGACAAAAATCCCAAATTTCACTTTGAAATTCAAGCTTTTAGGTGCAGAAATCTATGGCAAAAACAAGATATAAAGTCAAATCCAAGTGAAACTTTCTTACCTACAATTACATAGTGAAATTTCTCTTCAACATCTCCCACTCTCGAAGTCTAAGGCTCAAAATATGAAAAAGTAGGTATTAGTCCCGAAATCACATCTTAAATATTCTGCCCAGTGATACACTTCATGAACGCGGCCACATCCTCGCATTTGCGAAGCACAAACTTCCTTTGCCCCAAAATAACCCTTCGCGAAGGCGAAGGTCCTATCACAAACGCACAGCACCGGCTTGCCCAACTACACGAATGTGAGCTACATTTTGGGAGCGCGAAGACATCCACCCCTTCGGGCTCACCTGGTACGCGAATGCAAAACTCCACCGCGAACGCGATAGCTAATCAACACACACCCTCCGCGAACATGAGCCACTTGATGCGAACACGGAGCACAAATTCCAACTGCCCACACATCCTTCATCGCGAATGTGATGTACCCCCGTGAACGTGATGAACACCATACACCAGCAAATATCTGATGTTCCAAAACTCATGAAAATGGTCTGAAACCACCTCGAAACACACTAGAGCCCCATGTGACCCCGTCTAATCATGTCAACAAGTTCTAATACCTAATTCGAACTTGTCCAAGGGCTCAAAACACCATGAATTACATCTAAATCAAGAATCGACGATCAACATCATTCTCTTAAGCTTAAGAACTTCTAACTTGCAACCAAGTGTCCGATTCAAGCCTTACCAATCCGAATTTCAATCAAACTTTGCACACAAGTTCCAAATGATATCATGAACTTATACCAAGTTCTGAAACAATAATCCAACTTCGATATCATCAAAGTCACCCCTGGTCAAATCTATGAACTCTCCAAACCTACAAATTGCCAACTTTCGGCAAATAGAGTAAAAAAACCCCTAGGAACCTCCATATCCAATTTCGAGCATACGCCTAAGTCCAAAATCACCATACAAACCTATTGGATCTATCAAAATACCAATCCGAAGTAGTTTACATAAAAGTCAAATCTTGGTCAACTCATACAATTTAAGCTTCCAAAATGAGACTAAGTGTCTCAATTCATTCTCAAACCTTCTCGAAGCCAAAACAACCACCCCTGCAAGTTACAAAACTTAAAACACATGTAACGAAAATATCAAATAGGAGAACGGGGTCAAATATATAAAATAACTGGTCGAGTCATTACAAGATAATACAATTAAAAAATAATGAATAAAGCAGAAGCCGAGGAGACAAAGTTCACAAGATGGTTTGAAATTAGTCAAAAGAATATTGAGGCTAGACACTTGAGATATATTTAATTCCCCAGTCATTATGTATGACACACATATTTAAAAACTCGGGCAAAAAGGCAGAGGGGATGTACAATTGGAAGGATATACTCTACATATCCCTTCCGAGGTGAAAATTTCTATCTGAAAATGCTTAATGGTGAAAAATTCTATCTGAGAATGCTTTTAAATATTATTAAGGGTTTCCAAATATACTAAGTTATCAGAATGATCAATAGAATTCTGTATGACACTTTTAATGAAACATGTTACACATTGGGGTTGCTCGATTACAACAAGAATAGATAAATTGTTTGATCAAAGCAGCTGTATGGGCATCGGAGTATCAATTACGACAACTATTTGTTACAATTCTGACAGTATTAAATCTCGAGTAACTATACATTTTGAAAAGCAGTGTATACAATATTATCTGAAGATATCATTCATTTCAGAGGGAAATACTACAATTTCCTAAACTTGCACTGACCGTGAACAAATACATATGTACACATTACATGAAATTAAGAACATCTTGATGAGTATAAGGAGATCTTTGACTGAATGTGAAGGGATGCCTATACCAGATACATCTCTTATGAATTTTCAAGCAAACAAGTTATCGTGTGAAGAGCTAAAATACAATATTGAGAAGATGAGTGAGGATCACAACCAACTTTATCAAAATCTGGATGAATATCAGAAGGTTGCATATCATACAATTGTACGTTTAGCTAAAGAAAAATAGGGTAAATAATTTTTCCAAAATGACCATAGGTTGTATTGTACTTCCAGTTGCAACATCAAGAATAGTAGCATAGTTACTACCTAATGGAAGAAGTGCACATTTACGATTTCACATACCATTAGAACTTTGTCCGAAATCAACCTGCAAAATACGCCATGGGACTCAATTAGCTGAATTGCTTTGCAAAATATCCCTGATAATATGGGATGAAGCCCAGTGGCGGATCCAAGATTTTCGAATCATGGGTGCTCAATTATTTTTTCTAACGCCCCGATCGGTCGTTTTGAGTACTAGCTTTTCTTTCTATGTTCCAAGATTTTTCATATCTCTACTTGATGATTTATGACTTGTGTGCATGGTCCGTATCGATTTTCGAAAAATTTAAATGTGAATTTTTAAAGAAAATATGATTTTTGACTTTAAAAATGACTATAGTTGACCACGGTCAACGTTATTGATAAACGACCTCGGATCAGTGTTTTGACCATTCCGGTAGATTCGTATGATATTTTTGGACTTGTACGCATATTTGGTTGGGGTCCCGGCTGATCCGAGGGCGTTTTGGCGCATTATGTAAAAGATAGGAAATTTGGCTTTAAACTTGAAAGTCTTGAGTTTTGATGATCGATTCGTGATTTTAGATGTTATCTTGATGATTTGAGGTAGCGACAGAGCTTGTGTGATGTTATTACACTTGTGTGAATATTCAGATTGGAGCCCGAGGGGCTCGGATGAGTTCCAGAGGTATTTTGGTATGTTCTTGGACCGTGTGCTTTATGACTGCAGGTATCACAATTGCGATGACCTGTTCGCAACTGCAAGTCCTGCTTTTGCGAAGTCGGGCTCGCAAATATGAAAACTAGGGAGAGACAGTGCGCTTCGCAAATGCGAAGTACGTGCCGCAATTGCGAGCTGGTGGCCATCACTTTTGCGATGGATTTTGTCGCAAATGCGATTGGATGCCTGGGCTGGGCAGCATTCGCAAAGGCGAAGGAGGAAACACTTTTGCGATAAGGGGGTGTCCGCAAATTTGAAGTTTATATCGCTTTTGCGACCACTGTTGGGCTGGGACACTGATCGCATTTGCAATCAGTTATTTGCTTTTGTGATGGTTACAATTGCGGACAAGAGTTCACAATTGCGATATCGGCAGTTGGATAAAAGTGAAAAATTTCAGGACTTAGCTCATTTTACATTATTTTTCACTCATAAACTCTCTAGAGGTGATTTTTAAAGAGGATTTTATTCCCAAATGCATTGATAAGCAACTTTAATTTATTTTTAATCAATTTCAACTACTTTTTCATGAATTTTAACTTCAAATCCATGAATTTCAAAGTAAAAATTGGCGGTTTTCGGTAGAATTTAGGAATTTTTTAAAAGTGTGATTTATACCTCAAGTTAAGGTCGATTTTATATAAATCACATATCCGGCTTGGGGGTGAATGGATAATCGAATTTTGATCAGAATCTAAGATTTTGACCACGTGGGCCCGGGTTAACTTATTGTTGACCTTTTCAATTATGATTAAGGTCGAACCTTTTTCATTCGTGAGTAGTTTCTAAAGCTTGTTTTGAATTGTTTTAATGATATTTTGCTATATTTGATTGGTTTGGAGGCTTGTTCTAAAGGAAAAGTCGTGATTGATTGTTGATTGTGTTCCGGAATGAGGTAAGTGTCTTGTCTAACTTTGTTGAGAGAAATTTTCCTACTAAATAATATTATTTGCTTCATGCGGGGGTGATGTATATACAAGGTGACGAGCGTATATGCATGTGCCCGGGTTTTCATAACCGTGATGGGGAATTATATGCTTCGTTGTGCCTTCGTTGTACATGGTGATCCTTTAACTTATGATTCATTTAATTGGATGGCTAATAAACTCAATTAACTGTGTTATAAATCATGCTAGAATACATGACATCTTAAAAAGGATTTAATGTGATATTTTGAGATTCGTTTGCATACTTAACTTGATCGTAGTATCTGATAAGTAAGGATTTTAACCTGTTATTTGCTCTCTTTTACTTGTGTTTAGGGCCAAAAATATGTGAAGGTATTTCCGAAAACTAATGTAATATGCTTGCTTGCAGAAATTATTCAAAATGAGCCAAAGGAGTCATAATCAACTCATAAAGGAGTCAAAACTTGAACAAAAATAAGACTGGGCCAAAAGATGTGAAACGCGGGCACAAATATTGTGCGGCCACGAAAGCTACAATACGGTCGCGAGCACTATTTCGAGGTTCGCGAAAGGAAGATTCAGAGAGATGGATTTTTGGGCTAAAACATGAACGCGGACCGCGTCAAAAAGGTGCGGCCGCGAAAGTCCCTGCGCGGCCGCGATTGGAATTACGCGGACCGCGGTTGCTGAAGTTCAGAGAGCTTGCATTTTAAGAAAAAATAAGAAGTGCGGTCCGCGTCAAGATTATGCGGCCGCGGAAGTCTCCTATGCGACCGTGATGGAAATTACGCGGCCCGCGAATCCCAGATCCAGAAGTGAAGAACGCAGACCGCGATCAGAATTACGCGGCCGCTAAAGCAGGAGTGCGGCCGCGGTCAGAATTACGCGGCCGCCTAACCTCCGTAGGGGTATTGTTATCCTGAAATTTCAGCTTAGTATAAATAGAACTTTTTATCATTTTTAGGTTATGTTGTGTATTTGCTGAGCAAGTAAGATGGCTGGAATTTCCCTTTTGGGCAATTGTGTATTATATTTACCTTATAACATTATATTTTCATCTTTTAATCTAGTATTATGAATTTTATCTTCTTTTCTTCTTTGATTTCTGCTATTACTATGAGTAGCTAGACCCATAGCTAGAGTTGTGACCCAACTCTAGTGTGGGTATTTAATGGGTACTGAATTTTAGGGCTTGAATATTTATGGGTTAGTGATATTTAGCCTACTTCTTGCTAGAAGTGTAGAATTAGTGGTTGCAAACACTGATTCATGCCTTTATGACTTGGTCTCTTCTTGAGAAAGAGGGATTAAGTCTAGGAAAACTAGGCTAACAAGGAATTGGGGTGAAATCAAGAAATTGATAGCCCCAATTAAGGGATTAAACCTAGAGATAGTAATACCCGACTTGAGCTAATATCACATGACTTGGATGAATACCCATTTGGACTTGAGAAAGCCAAATTGGGCAAAATCATTCAAACCATCGAGAGATATAGAGTCAGTACTTGGGTGTGATATCTATATTACGACCCCAAATTAATCAAGCTTGCCCTAGATTCTTACTACCTGTTAGATGTCCATATAGGAGGAAGTCACTACCCTAGTCCTTTTAAACACTTGAAAACCAACATCAAAAATATTGTACTTAGCTTTAATCATTGCATACAATAGAATAGAATTAGAAGTAGAATGAAAACTAAATGTGTGAAAGCATAATTAGGAACAAAACACGCATCTAGACTTAGATATAAACTTAATTCAAAATTAATTAACTCCCTGTGGATTCGATCCCGACCTTGTTGGGTAAAACTGTATCGACCATCCTCGCTACTCAATAGTAGTGCAGGCTTGGACCAGTTTTTTGCGGTCGCACTCAGGTAAGGCGGTGGGGTCACTGGGTTTTGAGTATAAATAGGAGTTCTTAAAACATTTCACACTTCACGAACCCTAACCTCTCAAACTCACCTAAAGCACTGTGCATCCTTACTTGGTTTCAAACTCAACCTATTCTCATCAATTGTCGATTTCTTACCACATTTTACAACTAGTATATTCATTTCAATAATTTGATTTTATCTTTTTCTTTTCTTTTCTCTCTGTTTTAATTTTTCTTTTTAGATAGGGTTAGAATCATGCCAAAATTTCAAATTAATGCTTATTTGTTTATTAAGAACATATGGGTAGTGTTTGTATGCATAATGGTGGTTGGGGTTAGTAACTTTTCTTGTTTAATTGCTATAATTCTTGGGTAATTAGTGAAAACCTTAGTTTTAGGTGTTCATCGGTGCCGACTTATGTTGAATTTCGTGGTCATGGTCATTCTTCTGCGGTCCGTGATAGGGTATGCGGCCGCATCCAAAATTATGCGGTCTACGATACCCTAGCTTCAAGGCACTGATGGTTGTTTAGAACTCACAGCCGCGGTAATTTTTATGCGGTCAGCGATTGGTCTTTTGCGGTTGCACCCAATCTTTCGCGGTCCGTGCATTTGAACTTCAGAGACTCTATCATTTGCCTTTGTGGTCGCGTTCATTTTTATACGGTCCACGATTGGTCTTTCGCGGCCGCACTCAATTTTGTGCGGTCCGCGGTTGATCAAGTTCAGAGAGCCAGTAGTCTGAGCTTGGCCTCTTCGCGGCCGCGTTCACTTTTACGCGGTCCGCATTGGGCAGTTCGCGGCCGCACTCATTTTTATGCGGTCTACGATGCCCTGTTCTGAAAAGCATTATTTTTCATTTCATCTGTACTGCTTTAACACATGATTGAACCCCAATTCTAACTATCTTTCACTACTTGTGTGTTGCAGAGAATGGTGCATTCTCGTGGGGGAAGAGACACTTCAAAGGGGAGGGGAGAATCCTCCCGAGGCCGGGGTAAAGGAAAGCAAACTTTACCTTTAGCAGCGCAAAGGGGAGTAGGCAAAAAGGCTACCCTCGTTAGACCTCCTGCCGACTCCTCGGACACAAGTGAATACCTCCCATCCCAGGAGACGTTTGAGGGAGATTCTGTACAACCACAACCGGTGGCACAATCACAACAACTCCCCGGCAGATTCCATTTAGTTGATGAGCCTACCTCCTCCTCTAGTTCTTGTGATGGCTTAGAGGGAGATAGTCAGGCATCCGAACCATCTTCCCTACCTATTATAATACCTGCCTCAACAGCTGCCCCAATAAATGTTGATGATGATGACGAGGTCCCGGATGGGATAGGGGGTGACACAATTATGGGAGGCCTGGCTAGATCAAAGAAACTGGAGGTATGGGCTGATAGGTTTGTAAGTGAGATGACATATAGAAAATTTTGGGAATGGTGGCCCCAAAGGTCGCTCACTCTTGAGCGGCAATTCATAACAAAAGACCTAAGCTAGCACAATCCGAATGTCCTATGGCAATTTACGGAGAGAAAAGGATGGAAATGGTTCACCTTCCGGTTGAAAGATTCCAATGAATACCTCGTCAAGGAATTTTATGCCAATGTTGCCCACATTACAAATGGTACAAAGGTGATAAAGGTCCGAAACTTGAAAATCTGGTTTGATGGAAATACACTGAACAATTATGCAGGGTTTGAGGAGTTCGAGGCAGTGCAATACCTGGAGAAGCTAGCCTTGGGTGATGCAGTTCGCCCATGGCTAGTTGAGATACTTGCTATTCCGGGGACAACACCTGCATGGCTCACAACTGGAGTTCAAATTGTCAGAGCCACCCTTAACTTTGAAGCAAAAGGGTGGGCGACATTCGTGTGCAACCGTCTTGACCCATGCCAGCATGAGAATGTCCTTCCACTCTCCCGGGCAGTATTGGTAGCTTCCATCATGGAAGGCTATCCTGTTAATATAGGAAACTTGATGTCCTACAACATCTCCAATGCAGTTCAAAAAGAGAAAAGATCATATCCCTACCCCAACTTCCTCACAGAGTATTTCCACGACCAAGAGGTAAAGACGAGACATTTTGATGTGGAGGTGAAGGCTAAAAAGCCTTTCTCATGGTACCACCTCCAGGGAGCGGACAACCCTAAGTTCAAGGGTAAAGCCACTACCCCCACTGGCTAGTCTAAAGAGCCACGAGTAGTGGCCACCGAGTTAGTTGCCGAGCCCTCCACAGCAGCCGGTACTTCTGCTGGAGCAGCTGCCATGCCTCCTCCTTCCTCTGGGCCATCCATCACAGTGCCATTATCTGTGCCTTCCTCTTTCACCTACCCTCATACTGCACTATAGGTTTCACAGACACTATCCAGCCTCAATAACTGGATGCAGGTAGCTACCACAAAGTTGACTGTCCTATCCAGTGCAGTAGCAGCACAGTCTTCATCCCCATCAGAGCTTCAGGTACGTCCATCATTGAAGGAGTCTTTGAAGAAGATTCTGGACAACCAGAACAAGATTCTGGATGACCAGAAGAAGATCCGAGAGACTCTTGATACACATGGGAGGATTATCAATTATTTGGGGAAGCAGGTGAAGAAGATGCGGAAAACTCAGGCATCTAAGGATTCAGTGGAGAAGTTGTGCAAAGAGGTTCAGAAGATTGCTTCTGTCGGTGATATTCCACTGGACATGCTCATGGGGGAGACAGCCCCAGCAACACCTACACCAGTGTATGAAGCATCAGATGCAGCAGCTGGCCGGTCTTAGGAGCCGACTGCCACTACACATATTGCTGAGGAGATGATCCAGATGCTTAGGCACCCCGTGGTCCCCCAGTCAGAGGATGTGGAGATCCAGTTAGGGGACACGGAGGGAGATGATGATCCTATACAGTCTGAGGACCTCACTTATATTCCTGACCCGATGCAGACAGAGACCACATAGGAAGTTCTCTTGACTCTCTAACCTTTCCCTGATCGTATTTTGATATTAGCATTAAGGACAATGCTAT
>AWOL01S0013951.1:553995-564004 GCA_000715115.1 Nicotiana otophora
TGATCTTATTTTGATATTAGCATTGAGGACAATGCTATTTTTTATTTGGGGGGTGGTCCATTTTGATTTGATTTGTGATGACATTTGGTATGTAATAACTATGACACTATTTTTCTTTATCTTTATTTACCGTTATTTTCACTTTTGGTATGTATATAATTTTAACATTCGATGTATATATTCATTTCCATTATGTATATATTCGTTTACTCCATTTTGTACATATTCAGTTTACTTTCCGTAGTTTACTTCATAACTTCTTTCATTATTTTTCCTTAATAGCTTAGCTTCTTATTTCCTCCAGTAGCTTCTTTTTAAGTTTTTAGCTTCTTTTTACATTTTGTGTGAACAATACGCCTTTGGTTTTCTTAATGCCACGGTTCTTTCCAAAGATGGATGTTGTGTGAACCGGGTGGCTCTTTCCAACGATGGATGGCGTGACAACCTTCTTAAGGGATCGAGTACATTTTCTTTTTATTTTGGTGTATATAGTAGTAGTAATGAATAAAAATGTCTCAAGCAGGCTTCACTTGGTACTAACACATTTACTTTCGACCTCATGGTTAGAGATAAGTTGATTGGCAAAGATTAGCTCTAGTTATGACCTTTAGACTCTTGCATTGACTAAAACAATCATTGAGTGGTTTTCTTGAGCCATTTGTGATTTCCAATCTTAGCTAAGGTTGTTGTGGGCCCTCGACTCTGTTCTCTTCAACAATCCAACAGCTTGATAGGTGAAGTATTGAATTGCAAGTCCAAGTCCCGTGCCAATAAGTCTAGAACTTGCCCTGAATGTTTGTCTAGGCAAAATTCTAAGTGTAGCTCGACTTGAGAAATGATTGTAGGCTCTCCTTGGTCCAATTTTAACTTTGAAAGCTTTCATAGCCTACCAATATGATATCCCTAGCCAATTCCTTTGAGCCTAAGCCTTTTATATTCAATAGCCACATTACAAGCCTTTATCCGTTTTATAATGACCCTCTCTTGGCACCCAATCTTTCCTTAGCATTCATGATGAACAATTGGCAAAAGCATATGTTTGGGGGAGAGACGAGGAATTTGAAAGTGATAAAAGGTTCAAAGGAGAAAAAAAGAATTGTTGAAAAGGAAAGGCAAAGAAAATGAAGAAAAGCCAAAAAAGAAATACGTCAAAAAGAAAGTGAAGGTTGAAAGGATTCAAAGAACACAATGATGAAAGGCATGGAATGATGAGAAAAGGAGAAAAATAATTGTCATGAGTAAGAAAGAGTGACGGTCTGTCTCTCTAGTTCCCCTAAGGAAGAAGAAAATGACTTAAGAGTCAAGAAAGTATGAGCTGAAATAAGAAAATGGAGTGCTTAAGGAAAGATGAAACCATCATAGTTCGATAAAGGACTACCTTGATCCAAAAGCCGTCATTACATCCTGTTAAAGCCCTATATAATTTCAAGTTGAGTGAGCTTACATTAGTGGTGGTTACATAAGGGGCAAGCTTATGGTACTTAGAGCCGGACTTGTGGCATTCTTTTGAGAGTGATGAGCGCACTTCTTCACATTCCTTGTTTTGAGTGGTACATTTTGAAAAAGTGAGATTTGTTCATGGCGAATAGAGGAGAAGGAGTTTGGGATCCACAATGACCTATTTGATAGAGCAAGCTTCCTTGATGAATTGAGTCAACTCTTGATGCTTTAGTGTCACATTAGAACTATAGTACTCAAAAGGTCGTAACGTGATGTTGTTGATAATTCATTTGTGTTGAGGATAATTGTTAGTCCCAATTGATGCTTGATGGAGTCACCTTAGGCAAGCTGAAATATCCTTTTTTTTCCTTATAGAGGTAGGAATTACCCTATTTGCTCGAGAACAAACAAAAGCTTAAGTTTGGAGGAGTTGATAAGTAGGAATTTTAACCTGTTATTTGCTCTCTTTTACTTGTGTTTAGAGCCAAAAATGCGTGAAGGTATTTCCGGAAACTAATGCAATATGCTTTCTTGCAGGGATTGTTCAAAATGAGCCAAATGAGTCATAATCAACTCATAAAGGAGTCGAAACTTGAACAAAAACCAAGACTGGTCCAAAAGATGTGAAATGCGGACCGCACAAATATTGTGCGGCTGCGAAAGCTACAACGCAGTCGCAAGCACTATTTCGAGGTTCGCGAAAGGAAGATTTAGAGAGATGGATTTTTGGGCTAAAATATGAACGCGGACCGCGTAAAAAAGTTGCGGCCGCGAAAGTCCCTGTGCGGCCACGATTGGAATTACACGGACCGCGGTTGCTGAAGTTTAGAGAGCTTATATTTTAAGCAAAAATAAGAAGTGCGGCCCGCATCAAGATTATGCGGCCGCGGAAGACTCCTATGCGACTGTGATGAATATTATGCGGTCCGCGAAACCCAGATCTAGAAGTGAAGAACGTGGATAGCGACCAGAATTACGCGGCCGCTAAAGCAGGAGTGCGGCCGCGGTCAGAATTACCCGGTCGTGTAACCTTCACAGGGGTATTTTTGTCCGAAAATTTTAGCTTAGTATAAATAGAACGTTTTGTTATTTTTAGGTTATGTTGTGTATTTGCTGAGCACGTGAGACGGCTGGAACTTCCCTTTTGGGCAATTTTGTATTAGATTTACCTTATAACATTAGATTTGCATCTTTTAATCTAGTATTATGAAATTTATCTTCTTTTCATCTTTGAGTTTTGCTATTGCTATGAGTAGCTTGACCCATAGCTAGGGTTGTGACCCGACCCTAGTGTGAGTATTTAATGGGTACTGAATTTTAGGGCTTGAATGTTTATGGGTTAGTGATATTTAGCCTAGTTCTTGCTAGAATTGTAGAATTAGTTGTTGCGAACACCGATCCATGCCTTTATGACTTGGTCTCTTCTTGAGAAGATGGATTAAGTCTAGGAAAACTAGGCTAAAAAGGAATTGGGGTGAACTCAAGAATTTGATAGCCCCAATAAAAGGGTTAAACCTAGAGATAGTAATACCCGACTTGAGCTAATATCACATGACTTGCATGAATACCCATTTGGACTTGAGAAAGCCAAATTGAGAAAAATCACTCAAACTATCGAGAGATATAGAGTGAGTACTTGGGCGTGATAGCTATATTACGACCCCAAATTAATCAAGCCTGCCCTAGATTCTTGCTACCCGTTAGATGTCCACCTAGGAGGAAGTCACTACCCTAGTCCTTTTAAACACTTAAAAACCAACATAAAAAATATTGTACTTAGCTTTAATCATTGCATACAATAGAATAGAATTAGAAGTAGAATCAAAACCAAAATGTGTGGAATCGTAATTAGGAATAAAACACGCATCTAAACTTAGATATAAACCTAATTCAAAATCAATTAACTCCCTATGGATTCGATCCCGACCTTGTTGGGTAAAACTGCATCGACCATCCTCGCTACTCAATAGTAGTGCAGGCTTGGACCCGATCAGTATCACGAACCTATATTTATACCTATTTTTGTCATGTTACTTGAGCTTCTTTACCCGTTATAAGAGATGATGATTGGGGCCTTAGGGCTATGTTTGGCATGATGGGTATTTCCGTACAGTTGATGTGATGTTGACACGATGGGTATTGCCGTGCTGTGTGAAATAAGATTGGCCAGTTGGTTGTTACTGTGTGAGAAGAATGGGAGTTGGATTCTTGTTATGATTACTCATTCGTTAAACACTTACATGATCTCTACCTTGGTTTCTATTAATGTTTGTTGTTTTGTATGTTACTTTCCCATTTGTGCTTCTTATGTAGTTACCTATGTGTTTCCCATTTATCATCTTACTGTTATAGCTATGCTTTTACCTTGTCTGTTACTATTACTCCTACTCTTTTACTTAATTTACTTCTGCTACATGTCCTCTTCAAATTCATGCCTTTACTTGTTATTAGCCCGTACATATTACATGCCTCTATTTATTACGTGATTTGCTTATTAGATATCTTGACCGGTTACATGCCTTAACTTACTACCTTCCTTCACTTTCTATATGCCTTTACTTGTTTCATGCCTCCACTTGCTACATGATTTCACTTATTACACACCTCTACTTGATACTTATTTTTACATCCTTCCTCGTTTCATGTTCTACACTTATTTGCTTAGCCGGATTGGGTGACTTTTAGATTGATTGTTTGTTATGCTTTGTGAAAGCTTTGTCTTTATATGTGGGAGACTAGCTCTGGGATGTTGTGTTGCTCATCTTAGTTGATTTGAGTTTGTATTCCCTAGTTGAATTTAATGTGTTCAGTTTCTTGGTGTTACGTTGTGAACTTTCCCATGATTAGTTGTTATTGTATGATATCATATGAACTCTCTCTCTATATATATATATATCGTCCATATAATATCGGGTTGTATTAGGATCGGATACCATGCCGCAACAGTGTTAATTGACATTGGCATCGGGTTGCAAGCCGTAACAGTGTTAATTGATATTAGGATCGGGTTGCATGCTGCAATAGTGTTTATTGATATTGGGATTGGATTGCACACCGTAACAGTGTTAATTGAGATTGGGATCGAGTTGCACGCTGCAACGGTATTTGTTAGTGATGTTTGGGTATGATCTTTTCGCATACTTCATGATTATGGCTTCCTTCGTAGAAATAGTTATGAGGTTATGTCTTCTTTGCCATGTCTGTTAACTTACTCCATAGCTCTCCAGTTAATGCTCTTACCATTATTCAGTATATCTCTTGCATTGTTTTTCCTGCTTATTCTTTGCACAGGAACATAATAAGTGATTATCTTTAACTTAAAACCTTATCACTACTTCACCGAGGTTAGTCAAGATACTTACTGAGTACATGTGGTTGGTTACTCATCCTACATATTTGCACCTTGCATACAGATCTTGGAGCTGTATAGTTATGGAAGACGAAGTCTTGCATTGAAGACGTACCCGCGTTCCAGATTCAAGCTATCTCTTGTTCATGGTAGTTTAGGATTTAAATTCTTTTTATGCAAACATCAAAAAGATAATGTATTTATTCTTCATATCGATTTTGTAAATCTTATTCATAGTGGCTCATGACTTGTACAACAAGTCCTTAGGGTTGTTGTATTAAATTCGATTGTAGTTTCTATTATATATTATTGATTTCTTAGTTTAGTTGTAACTTATATTGTTTGGCTTACCTAGCGGATTCGGTTAGGTGCCATCACGACTTAGTGAAAGTTTAGGTCGTGACAAGTTTGTATCAGAGCACTAGGTTCATGGGTTCTACAAGTCATGAACACGTTTCTAGTAGAGTCTTTCAGATCGGTATGATGACATCCATACCTATCTTCGAGAGTCTACAGGACATTTAGGAAACTTTCATTCTTTCTTTCCTTATCGTGGGTCTTTGTTTCAGCTTGAAACCTGCAACTTTGATTCTTCCTATTCGTCTGTATATGGTGTTGAGCACAAAGTGTCATTGTGCACCAACAACTCGTGATATTGTGGATGAGCTGCGAAGAGCTGTGGATGCTAGATCACCATCACGATGTGTTGTCCAGACTTAGATGGTAATGTGTTAGTATATCTCTCGGTTGTTCATTTGGGGGATGATGATGATTTTTATATCTTGTCAACGAGTGTAGACTCGAGAGAATTAATTGATTGCCTAGTTATTATGACCATGGTGGGGTCATGGGAAGGTGTTGATTTGAGTCTAGCTGGTGGGTTATCTCCTACTTGAAGATTTGAGGTCGTGTGTTTCATATGAAGCTTCTATTTAGTAGGGTGCTTATCTTATCATTTCGGAGCATTTGAGGAAGTTGGCTTGACTGTCACAAGGATGGGTATGCACTTGGCAGAGTCTTTGGAGTATTTTATGACTACAGTTACATAATTTTATGAAGCATTTAGCTAACTGACAGCGCGGGACTGGGGCAGCTATGAAGGAAGGGCACAATGGGTTACATGTGACGTGCTCTATGGCTTCGAGTCAAGTGGGAAAGTCTGCTATCGATGGTCGGATTGCATGATCATGTGTGTATTAGATCTTGGACTAGGATGTGCTTGTAGATTGGCTATGACTTGAGGAAGAGACGATTTCAAGCGAGGGATCGGTTGGATGTATGATGTACTACACCTTTATGGGAATATAGAGGTGTTGGGATGATTCAGATTTTATATTTGTTGCGGATGTAGTGTGCAAGAAAAAGAAATCACTTGGTTGTTTCTTTTGGTTATTCATGCATTTGTGAAGTGCGGGTTATTCTGTGTGTATTAACTGTGTAATGGAGATTAGAGCAAGGTTGATGACTATCGAGAAGGTTCTGATGAGTTTAATATTCACATATGGCATTTAAGGATTTTTAGTTTTGTGTATGGCTAAGGCTTGAGATTTGTAGTGGATGGTGTCTAGAATTGCGATACTTCTATATCAATATGGACCCGACATGGCAGTATTAGTGATATACAAGAAATAACTCTAGATTCGAAGAAGGTCCCCTCAGAGAGAGCATTTCTGATTAAGTTACTTTTCGGTTTGGCAGCCTGCGTGACTCGGTTGAGTCAAGGGAAAATCCTTTTCGATGACTTGATTATGTGTTGATGGGTTTAGAAGAATTCAAATTGGTTATGGCCACGATTCGGGGCTGATGTCTTCTACGGGTATAGAAGGTGTGTCGCGTGTGGTGATGTCCTCCCGGATTGAGTTAAATTGAAGGTTCCCGATTGATAGGTGTTCAACCTGCTTGTGATTCAGAGTTAATTATGAGATTTTTGTATTTTCACGAGTAAGCATGATAGCGGCGATGCACCATGTGAGATTGAAAGTTATGAGTACAAGGTTGCGGTTTAGTTTCGAAGGGAAGGTCATAAGTTCTAGATGGCACGAATGATTTCAGATGTTTAAGAGAATGCTGGCACTATTTGGTATCACCCGAGGAGGGTGTGCATTGTAGGAGACACATTGTGTTTTGACGTGTGGATGCTTGACTAGTGTTATAGTGATCGCCTGGTTTTGGGCTACTGAGGATTTTGCTACGTGGTGCAAAGATCTATGTGAGTATTTTATGTAAGATGATGGAGTATGAGTGATATATTATTCATTTAAGTAGTGGAGTTTGGATCGGATATGGAGATTCCGGTATTCATGAGGTTTAGAGACTAAATGCTCTCGTAGGCCGACTATTCCTTGTTTACAGACTGTGAAGATATGCTAAGAATTGGATAGCTGAGGGTATGTGTTATGGATAGGTTTCTATGGACCTATAGAGGGTTATATACTTGTTTGGGATCGAGTTTGCTTACTCTTACGCAACTGTTACTTTAGGTCTATCATCGGGAAGAATGGATGTTATTTATTCCTTGGACTCTGTGGCGTGTTTCTCTCTTATGCTATCCATTTAGTCCTTGTGACAATATATGGGCAAGATGGCTCTTGTGATGTTGATCCGCTTATTGCACCTTAACTGTGCTTGCCTTTTTCTGTATTGTATTATGCCTATTCATCTCCCAATATTTATATTTGTGCACTGTATCATGCTTGATGTTGACGCACATGTACTTAGTGAGCACGAGCATTATGGGTCAATGGGTATCCCTATGTGGATTGATATGTTGGGATCGGGTTGCGCGTCGTAACTAAGTTATGTGGGATACCCTTCCTTGTGTTTATTTCGTGTGTTTTTTCCCTTTGTGGGATGAGTTTATGAAAATTATGCTTTTATTGTTATATTAGTTGCACTTGTTGGATAGTCCCCGTACCTTATTTTCTTTCTATTTTTGGATATGTCTGAGTTATTGCTTCTTTGGTGTACGGACCACATTATGTGAGGTTCCATGTGGCTTTTGGTGTGACTTGTAGGTTGGGCTACTTGTGTTGGGTGAGATAAGGTTTCTAGACATGGGAGTTGCACTATCGTATTGGGATAAGGAATGTTTGGAAGAATAATACTATATTTTTACTCAGAATTTGGCAATGGTCCTTGTCGGATGAGGGAGCTCCTCGACTTGTTGATTTCATAGGTGATTACGAGTTTCTACATATTTTCTTTATCATTAGTAGCATTGCGAAGGTCCGGAACGAGGTTTCATTTAATATGAAGTATATTACCGGTACCGGGTTTGGTAATGAGCAGCTATTGTGGTCAGAAGTTATTTTCGCGAGTACATGAGTTATGTGGCACATCGTGTGATTTAACATTGGCAGTGTATTGACGGCTTGAACGTCGTAACGGTATTTGTTAGTGATGTTTGGCTATGATCCTTGCGCGTACTTCATGATTATGGTTTCCTTCGTAGAAATGGTTTTGAGGTTATGTCTTGTTTGCCATGTCTGATAACTTACTCCATAGCTCTCGAGTTGATGCTCTTACCATTATTTGACATATCTCTTGCCTTATTTTTCAAGCTTATCATCTGCACAAGTACATAGCAAGTGAGTATCTTTAACTTAAAACATCTTCACTACTTTACCAAGGTTAGTCAAGATACTTACTGGGTAGATGAAGTCGGTTGTACTGATACTGCACTTCAGCATCTTGCGTGCAGAACTTGGAGCAGCGTAACTGTGAAAGACGAAGGCTTGCATTGAAGACGTACCCGCATTTTAGAGTCAAGCTACCTCTTATTCATGGTAGTTTAGGATTTATGTTCTGTTTATGTAAACTTCAAACAGATATTGTATTTATTCTTCATATCGGTTTTGTAAATCTAAATCATAGTGGCTCATGACTTGTACTTCCAGTCCTTGGTGTAGTTGTATTAAATTCGGTTGTAGTTTCTATTATATATAATGTTGATTTCTCAGTGAAGTTGTAAATTATATTATTTGGCTTACCTAGCGGGTTGAGTTAGGTGTCATCACGACTTAGTAGAATTTTGGGTCGTGACATTTTTAATATGAATATTACTGCTGAGACTGGGTGCTCAGTTAACGTACTTATATGAATTTAGTACTAGTTTTTTATACAACTAATAGTATTTGGTTCCTAAAAGTAATGGGTGCCCAATAACCCATAACCTACATAGTAGATCTACCACTGATGAAGCTCCAATGGCAAATAAATAGTATTTTGAAGCGTTGGATAAGTCATTGTGTGACATACGTCGAATTAACTACCAAGCAGTATTGGGATGAATGTAGTTTGTGGTGAATATTTTTGGCAAGTACTCTCTGTTATGCTAAAGATACGTAGATCAAACATTGTTGATACTGCAATACGAAACAAAGAACATGCATTTAAAATTAATAAAAGGGTAGCAGTGATGTATTAGATATAGTTCTGTTTGACAAATGATTCCTACATATAGGTGATGGATAGTCTTATAATGACACAACAAATAAATTATTAAACATCATAGTAGATAATATATTGACCTCAATAAATAATCACTTGAATTATAGTCGACTTGGTGTATCAAATATTGGCTGAAAGGTATGCTAACAGTTCATTCTTGAAAGAAAGAGCAATACTCGCCCAAAGAATGAAATAGTAAATAAAGAGAACAGTTTTATCATTAATCAGCTACCGAGAGATTGTACGGTATATTATAGTTCTGACTCTTATCTGCAAATCATCATATAAAAGCAGTGAAGCTGAAATATTATACACAACTGAATTCCCCGATGGTTTAACTTTTTCGGGAACAACCAACCATGTACTAAGACTGAATATTGGTCTATTAGTTATGCTGATCCGAAATATCAACCAATCATTGAGACTTTATAATGACAAACGATTTGTAATATGGCCAATTTTTTATGACATTTGTGATGACATAATATCCATTATAATAAATTTGTGGTTCATGACATTTGCCATGACATAATATCCATTATAACAAATTTGTGGATCATGACATTTGCCATGACATAATATCCATTATTAGGCTAAGGATTTCTTGCTATAAATAGAGGAGTTTCTCCTCATTTGTAGATACACCAACAAGACTTGTCTTCAATTCTTGTTTCTTCCTTTCTTCCTTTATTAAGAGTGTTTTGTATGAGAGTTAGTGTTGGGAAGCACTTGTGTGAACCCTTTCTTTGGAGTGATCTTGTGAGGTTATTC
>AWOL01S0013951.1:564148-576135 GCA_000715115.1 Nicotiana otophora
AATTTTTTATGACATTTGCCATGACATAATATCCATTATAATAAATTTGTGGTTCATGACATTTGCCATGACATAATATCCATTATAACAAATTTGTGGATCATGACATTTGCCATGACATAATATCCATTATTAGGCTAAGGATTTCTTGCTATAAATAGAGGAGTTTCTCCTCATTTGTAGATACACCAACAAGACTTGTCTTCAATTCTTGTTTCTTCCTTTCTTCCTTTATTAAGAATGTTTTGTATGAGACTTAAGTGTTGGGAAACACTTGTGTGAACCCTTTCTTTGGAGTGATCTTGTGAGGTTATTTCCTTAGGGTATTTGGGATTAATTAGAGTATTTACTCTAATTTTGTACTCTCTTTTGTACTCTTATTGTTATAGTAAATTGCCCCTCTCCGCTTGTGGACGTAGGTCACTTTGACCGAACCACGTTAAATTTGTGTCTTCTTTATCTACTTTAATTGCCGTTGTTATCAACTTCCATTGTCTTTGTTATTGCCATTATACCGTTGTTTGGCTATTTTCGCACTACCCGGGTTCTCGATCCTAACAAATTGGTATCAGAGCCGTATCTAACCGGGTTTGTTTCAGTCGCCAATATGACTCTAACAAAGACCTATGTTGAGAAATTTGACCGAAGTGCAAACTTCGGAATGTGGCAATTAAAGATGGAAGCTATCCTAATTCAGGATGGCTTAGACTTGGCGTTGCAAGGAAAGGAGAAGAAGCCGGATAAAATGACGGATGAGGAGTTTGCCGTCATAGACAAAAGGGCAAAAGCAGGTATCATTTTAAATCTCTCAAATGAGGTTTTACGTGAAGTTTCTATTGAAACCACAGCTAAAGGCATGTGGGAAAAATTGAAAACTTTATATATGAAAAGGACGGTGGAAAATAGACTTTACCTGAAGCAGAAGCTTTATACAATTCGTATGAGTGAAGGTACCTCTATTCTCTCTCATCTTGACACCTTTGATTCCATTCTTATGGATTTGAGTAATATAGATGCTGAAATTAAAGATGAGGATCAAGCTGTGTTACTGCTTTGTTCTCTACCCCCATCTTTTAAGCATATAAGAGATACTATGCTTTATGCAAAGGATAATATCTCTTATAAGGATATTAAATCTATCTTAAAATCAAAAGAACAGATAGATAGTGATATTACTGGGGAAGCTAGTGGAACTCAAGCGGAAGTTGGCTTGTTTGTTAGGGGCAAATCCGACTCCAATTCCAGATACAATAATTTAGAGTGTCGCTATTGTCATAAGAAAGGTCACAATATCTCTGAATGCTATAAACTGAAAAATAAAGAAAAGCACAAAGAAAGAAAAAATGAGCACAAAAATACTGACACCGCCGAAGCTAGTGTAGCAACTGATGAGGTTGAGGGAACTATATTTTTAGCAACTGAAACTAGTTTCAGATTAGACAATGAGTGGATTTTAGATTCCGGTTGTTCATATCATATGTGTCCTAGAAGGGACTTGTTTTCTACATATGATTCAGTTGCAGGTGGAGTTGTCCAATTGGGTAACAATGTTACTTGTAACGTTATTGGCAAAGGTACAATTCGGGTCAGAATGCACGATGATGTGGTGAGAACTCTCACCGATGTTAGATATGTTCCTGAGTTGAAGAAAAATCTCATATCTTTGGGCACTTTAGAATCCCTTGGGTGCAAATTCACTGGTGAAGGTGGAGTTCTGAAAATTTTTCAAGGTGCTCGTGTGATCATGAAAGCACACAGATCTGGTTCGTTGTATACTTTATTGGGATCCACTGTTATAGGCCCTACTACAGTTTCGGTATCAGACAATTTGTCTGATTTTGATGGCATTAAATTTTGACATATGCCCATTGGGGCTTTTGCGGAGAAGGTGGAGCAAATTTACTATATCAGCCAAAATTAGGCCAAGGTGGAGATTTGTAATATGGCCAATTTTTTATGACATTTGCCATGACATAATATCCATTATAATAAATTTGTGGTTCATGACATTTGCCATGACATAATATCCATTATAACAAATTTGTGGATCATGACATTTGCCATGACATAATATCCATTATTAGGCTAAGGATTTCTTGCTATAAATAGAGGAGTTTCTCCTCATTTGTAGATACACCAACAAGACTTGTCTTCAATTCTTGTTTCTTCCTTTCTTCCTTTATTAAGAGTGTTTTGTATGAGAGTTAGTGTTGGGAAGCACTTGTGTGAACCCTTTCTTTGGAGTGATCTTGTGAGGTTATTCTCTTAGGGTATTTGGGATTAATTAGAGTGTTTACTCTAATTTTGTACTCTCTTTTGTACTCTTATTGTTATAGTAAATTGCTCATCTCCGCTTGTGGACGTAGGTCACTTTGACCGAACCACGTTAAATTTGTGTCTTCTTTATCTACTTTAATTGTCGTTGTTATCAACTTCCATTGTCTTTGTTATTGCCATTATACCGTTGTTTGGCTATTTTCGCACTACCCGGGTTCCCGATCCTAACAAATTGGTATCAGAGCCGGATCTAACCGGGTTTGTTTCAGTAGCCAATATGACTCTAACAAAGACCTATGTTGAGAAATTTGACCGAAGTGCAAACTTCGGAATGTGGCAATTAAAGATGGAAGCTATCCTAATTCAGGATGGCTTAGACTTGGCGTTGCAAGGAAAGGAGAAGAAGCCGGATAAAATGACGGATGAGGAGTTTGCCGTCATAGACAAAAGGGCAAAAGCAGGTATCATTTTAAATCTCTCAAATGAGGTTTTACGTGAAGTTTCTATTGAAACCACAGCTAAAGGCATGTGGGAAAAATTGAAAACTTTATATATGAAAAGGACGGTGGAAAATAGACTTTACCTGAAGCAGAAGCTTTATACAATTCGTATGAGTGAAGGTACCTCTATTCTCTCTCATCTTGACACCTTTGATTCCATTCTTATGGATTTGAGTAATATAGATGCTGAAATTAAAGATGAGGATCAAGCTGTGTTACTGCTTTGTTCTCTACCCCCATCTTTTAAGCATATAAGAGATACTATGCTTTATGCAAAGGATAATATCTCTTATAAGGATATTAAATCTATCTTAAAATCAAAAGAACAGATAGATAGTGATATTACTGGGGAAGCTAGTGGAACTCAAGCGGAAGTTGGCTTGTTTGTTAGGGGCAAATCCGACTCCAATTCCAGATACAATAATTTAGAGTGTCGCTATTGTCATAAGAAAGGTCACAATATCTCTGAATGCTATAAACTGAAAAATAAAGAAAAGCACAAAGAAAGAAAAAATGAGCACAAAAATACTGACACCGCCGAAGCTAGTGTAGCAACTGATGAGGTTGAGGGAACTATATTTTTAGCAACTGAAACTAGTTTCAGATTAGACAATGAGTGGATTTTAGATTCCGGTTGTTCATATCATATGTGTCCTAGAAGGGACTTGTTTTCTACATATGATTCAGTTGCAGGTGGAGTTGTCCAATTGGGTAACAATGTTACTTGTAACGTTATTGGCAAAGGTACAATTCGGGTCAAAATGCACGATGATGTGGTGAGAACTCTTACCGATGTTAGATATGTTCCTGAGTTGAAGAAAAATCTCATATCTTTGGGCATTTTAGAATTCCTTGGGTGCAAATTCACTAGTAAAGGTGGATTCTGAAAATTTTTCAAGGTGCTCGTGTGATCATGAAAGCACACAGATATGGTTCGTTGTATACTTTATTGGGATCCACTGTTATAGGCCCTACTACAGTTTCGGTATCAGACAATTTGTCTGATTTTGATGGCATTAAATTTTGACATATGCCCATTGGGGCTTTTGCGGAGAAGGTGGAGCAAATTTACTATATCAGCCAAAATTAGGCCAAGGTGGAGATTTGTAATATGGCCAATTTTTTATGACATTTGCCATGACATAATATCCATTATAATAAATTTGTGGTTCATGACATTTGCCATGACATAATATCCATTATAACAAATTTGTGGATCATGACATTTGCCATGACATAATATCCATTATTAGGCTAAGGATTTCTTGCTATAAATAGAGGAGTTTCTCCTCATTTGTAGATACACCAACAAGACTTGTCTTCAATTCTTGTTTCTTCCTTTCTTCCTTTATTAAGAGTGTTTTGTATGAGAGTTAAGTGTTGGGAAGCACTTGTGTGAACCCTTTCTTTGGAGTGATCTTGTAAGGTTATTCCCTTAGGGTATTTGGGATTAACTAGAGTATTTACTTTAATTTTGTACTCTCTTTTGTACTCTTATTGTTATAGTAAATTGCCCCTCTCCGCTTGTGGACATAGGTCACTTTGACCGAACCACGTTAAATTTGTGTCTTCTTTATCTACTTTAATTGCCGTTGTTATCAACTTCCAATGTCTTTGTTATTGCCATTATACCGTTGTTTGGCTATTTTCGCACTACCCGGGTTCCCGATCCTAACACGATTGATTGTTGCACGACTTTATGAATAATCGGTAACAACAAGTAGCATGTTGTAGCGATACGAACGCTCGTTTTGTGTATTGTAGCCTTATTCTCCTGTTTATTGCTTTTCCTATGTTCATTTGTGATTATGTGACTTGCCGGGTATTTAGGATTGGTTTCGGGAAGGTTTCGGAGTCAATTGGGACACTTAGTCTCAAGGTCGGAGGCTTAAGTTGGAAGTGTTAACTGAAGTTTGACTTTTGTATAGACGACTCCGGAATGGAGTTTTGATGGTTTTGATAGCTTAGTATGGTTATTTTGGACTTAGACGTATGTCCGGATGTTCATTTGGAGGTCCGTAGGTTGATTTGATGCTTTTTGGCAAAAGTTGGAAACTGAAAGATTTTGAAGGTTGAGAGGTTTGACCGAGAGTTGACTTTGTTGATATCTGGTCCATTATGTCATTTGGGACTATTTTGCAAAATTTGAGCTCATTCGGAATTGGTTTGATATGATTCAACATTAGTTTTAGAAGTTGAAAGTTCATTAGTTTTATTAGGCTTGAATTGGGGTGCGATTCGTGATTTTGATGTTGCTTGATGTAAATTGAGGCTTCGAGTAAGTTCACATTATGTTTTAGGACTTGTTGGCATGTTTGAACGGGGTCTCGGGGGCCTGGGGTGAGATTTGGATGGATGGCAAATCATTTTGGGACTTGAAGGATTGCTGAAGCCTGGTAGTTTTGGTGCAATCGCACCTACGAGAGATTTGCCACAGGTGTGATGCCGCAGAAGCGGCCACGTCATCGCAGATGCGGGCTTGGCTAAGGCTGGTGAAGGTAGCAGGTGCAAAGTATCTGCCGCATCTGCGAGCCCGCAGATGCGGACTAGGTGACGCAGAAGCGAAAGAGGGCTGGCAGGGCTAGGACCGCAGATGCAGAAATGTTCCGCAGGTGCGGACACGCAGAAGCGGGGTTGGACCGCATAAGCGGTTAGTCAGAACTTAAGTGAAGTACGCAGGTGCACGATTTGGACCGCCGAAGCGGATATTTGGAGCCCAGGTGCGAGTTCACAGGCAAATTCTTATATTCGAAGGGTTTGAGTGTTTTCTCATTTTGGATATTTAGAACTCGGCTAAGGGCAATTTTGAGAGGGTGTTTGCTACAATTGAAGAGGTAAGTGAAGTTTAATCACTTTTGATGTTAGATTATGATTACCCATTAATTTTTACACCTAGTTTATGTGAATTTGAAGTGAAATTTGGGGACTTTAGGCCATGTGGTTGGAGAGTGAGATTTGGTGATTTGGGGATCGATTTGTGAATAGAATTAGATGAAACTAGTATGGTTGGACTCGTAATTGAATGGGTGTTCGGAATTTATGAATTTTGTCGGGTTCCGGGGTGGGGGCTCAGGGTTGACTTTTTGGGTTGAATTTACATATTTGATTTAAGACTTTAGCTTTATCATTTGGAATTGTTTCTTATGGCTATTATTGATGGAATTAAGTTATTTTGGCTAGATTCGAGCCGTCTCGAAATTGATACGCGTGGGATGGGCTTGTTAGAGGAGTGATTTGGCTTACTCGAGGTAAGTATCTTACCTAGACTTAGTTGAGGCACTGGTTGCCTGCGTTATTGGTGATAGCTACGTGCTATGGGTGTGCACATGCGTGGTGTTGGAACCCATGTGCGAGCATCTGAGTATTTATTCATACTCGGGATAGTGCTTAGGCTATAATATGCCTTGTATTGACTGTTAAGCTTTAATCTATGATTCTTCTCATATTTGTAACCTTGTTTGGAACTATTTGATCCATGTTTTAGGTTATATAGAGGCTAAATCCCTGAATGAACTTGATAATTGCTAATTCTGTGATGGAATTGCTAATTTGAGCTATGATAGCACACTTTACACATGCCTATACTTTAGCATGTCATTTATACCAGTCCAAGAGCTTAAAATCTGTTATTCATTCATCATATACATGTATTCTTGTATATTTGCTTCTGTGATATGATTTGGACTGGATGCCTGTGAACACACCAAGCAGATTGTGTTGTTATGCCTGTGACCACGCCGAGCGGATTGTGTTGTTATGAATATGACCACGCCGAGCAGATTGTGTTGTTATGTCTGTGACCACGCGGGGCTGGTAGCACGTTGAATTGGCCGTGCATGCGTGTAGATATGGATCCATCCCCTAGGGTCACCCTCTCATGATTCTCTTTTGATGGTGTACATGCGGATTTGAGAAAACTAATCAGTGGTTTGATACGGATGTGGGAATATTGAGGAAAATCTGGTCAGTGTGTATTTTGGATTTTGCATTTCATTTTTACTTGCAATTTCCGTGGTTAACTACATGATTTAATTGTATATCATATTTATATGATGTAACATTGACTAAGCGTAGAACTTGAGCAATTGTACACACATAGATGGTTCTTTTCTGTACTTTATGACTTGATCATATTATTGTTCAGTACTTGTTGAGTTATGAAATTGTAAATGTTATAACAAGTATAATTTATATTTCTTGCTTCTTTTACCTTGCCGTGGCTAGTTATGATAGTTGTTGAGTACATTGGGTCGGTTGTACTCATGCTACACTCTGTACTTAATTGTGCAGATCCAGGTGTCGAACCCAGTCATTGGTATATGAGGCTTGTAGCAGAGCTGATCATAATGAGACGAGGTAGAACTGTATTCTCGACCACAGTCTTGGTGTCTCTTTTCTTATGTACGGTTCTCTTTATTTCAGACAATATTGTTATTAACTTCAGACTTGTATTCCGTTGTAGAGCTCATGACTCTGAATTTACCAGTTCTGGGGGATCTATCACGTGTTGGCATTAATATGTTATATTGAGGTTTCACACTTATGTTATTTCTATAAATTCTGCTATTTTGGTTCTTTATTGTTATATCCGGCTTGCCTAGCAAGTGTATTAGGCGCCATCATAGTTAGTATCAAATACCTAGGTTCATAGGTATTACGCGTCATGAGCAAGTTTAGTAGAATCTTGCGGATCGGTGCAGAGATGTCTGTACTTATCTTCGGGAGGCTACCAAACTATTAGGAAACTTCACTTTCTTATATTTTTGTCGTAATGGTTTGTTATTTTCCAAGTTTGAAACCTGAGTCTTCTATTCTCTCACAGATAGTGAGAACACATATGACCGGGTCAGGCGGACGGCCACCAGTACCACTAGTTAGGGCCGCGAGAGGCTAGGCCCCCAGTAGAGGCCGAGGTGTGGCTCGTACTATAGCGAGAGAAGCACCTGTAGAGCCACCAGTTGCTCCACCTTAGGAGTAAGTACCAGATGTTGTTGAGCCGGTGGGACCAGCTTAGGCACCAGCAGTGCCCATTGTTATTCCCGGCCTTCAGGAGGCCTTAACCTAGATTTTGACTGTGTGCACGAGCCTGGCTCAGGTGGTTTAGATCCCAGTTGCACCAGCTACCTCATAGGCTGGAGGAGGTGCCCAGACTCCTCCCGCCCATACTCTAGAGTAGATATCTCAAGGTCACCAGACACCGGGTGTATTGCTAGTTTAGTCGGTTGCTGCTTCTCGGACCGAGGTTGGTCCACCCATGAGTGATGAGGAGCAGAAGAGGTTGGAGCGGTTTGGGAGGCTTAGGCCTCTAGAGTTCAGAGGGACATAGTCAAAGGATGCTCAGGATTTTCTAGATCAGTGTCAGCGGATTCTTCGCACAACGGGTATTTTGGACACTACTGGGGTTGCATTTACTGCTTTTCAGCTGACAAGGGCAGCTTATAGATGGTGAAAGACTTATGAGTTGAGAAGACTAGCTAGCGCAGCACCACTTATGTGGCATGAATTCTAATTTCTCCTCTTAGAGAAGTTTGTTCACCAGACTCGTAGAGAGGAGTTGCGTAGGACATTTGAGAAGCTATGCTAGGAGCGTATTACCTTGACTCAGTGTGAGATAAGGTTCATAGATTTGGCTCGTCATGCGGTATGGTTGGTTCTCACTGAGAGGGAGAATATTGGGAGGTTCATGGATGGCTTCAACTACAGTTTGTGTTTCAGTATGGCTCGAGAAGTTGCGACAGATACTAGGTTTGAACTAGGTGGTCGAGATTGCTAGACTCTTAGAGCAGGTTCGTGGGCTGGAGCACGAGGAGCGGTAGGCCAAGAAACCTCATAGTTCAGGTGGTTTCAACAGTGACTCACCAGGTGACCAATCCTATTACAGCAGAGGTCATCTTTCAAGACCCGTTCAGGCAGTTCGTTATGTTCCTCGTGGCTCTTCAGCTAGCCACAGTTCCTACAGTGCATGCCCAACTCAGTTCAGTACGCTGCTAACACAGAGTTCTTACCGCGCTCCATCTACCTAGGTTTCCACAGACAGTTCTTCAGGCTATTAGGGTCAGAAGCCTTATAGGAGGGGTTGTTATGAGTGCGGAGACTTGAGTCACCTCAAGAGGGATTACCCCAGACTGTTGAGTAGGGTCCTACAACAGAGCTCTCAGCCTATGATGTCAGCACCAGTAGCTACACAACCCGCACAGCTAACTAGGGGTAGGACTCAGGCAGTTTGAGGTCGCCCTAGAGGGGGAGGTTGATCAGGTGATGGTTAGGCACGTTGCTACGCATTTTCAGCCAGGCCAGAGGCAGTTTCTTCTATTGTCGTGATCACATGTATTGTATCAGTTAGCCACAGGGAGGCTTCAATATTATTTGATCTTGGTTCCACTTATTCATATATGTCATCATACTTTACTCGTTATTTGGATATACTCTATGATTCTTTAGTTATGCCTGTTCATGTATCTACACCGATGGGTGATTCTATTATTGTAGACTATGTGTATCGATCATGTGTGCTGACTATTGGGGGATTAGAGACGAGATTTGATCTTTTATTGCTTAGCCTGGTTGATTTTGACATGATTTTAGTCATGGATTGGTTGTCTCTATGTCACGCTATTCTGGATTGTCATACTAAGACCGTGACATTGGCAATGCCGGGGTTGCATAGGGTTGAGTGGAAAGGTTCCTTGGATTATGTCCCCAGTAGAGTGATTTCATATTTGAAGGCTCGATGGATGGTTTAGAAGGGTTGTTTGACATATTTGGCCTTCGCGAGGGATGTTAGTGCGGATGCTCCAACCGTTGACTCAGTTTCGGTAGTGAGCAACTTCCCATACGTATTTCCTGCAGACCTTCCAGGCATTCCTCCCGACAGGGACATTGATTTTGGTATAGATCTGGTGCCGAGCACTCAGCCTATATCTATTCCACCATATCGCATGGCACCGGCGAAATTGAAAGAGTTAAATGAACAACTTCATAAGGCTCTTGATAAGGGCTTCATCAGACCAGGTGTGTCACCTTGCGATGCCTCGGTTCTCTTTATGAAGAAGAAAGATGGCACTATGAGGATGTATATTGACTACAGGTAGCTGAACAAAGTTACAATTAAGAACAAGTACCCACTACCACACATTGATGGCTTATTGGATCAGTGTCAGGGTGCTAGAGTGTTCTTGAAAATTGATTTGAGGTCGGGGTATCATCAGTTGAAGATCCGGGATTTTGATATTCTGAAGACAACTGTTAGGACCCTCTATGGGCACTACGAGTTTCTTGTGATATCTTTTGGGCAGACAAATGGCCCAACAACCGTTATGCACCCGATGAACAGTGTGTTCCAACTGTATCTTTATTCTTTCATCATTGTATTCATTGATGATATATTGGTATTCTCACGCAGCCAGGGGGATCATGAGCAACATTTGAGGATTGTGCTTTAGACTTTGAGGGAGAAGAAGCTATATGCTAAATTCTCCAAGTGTGAGTTTTTGCTCGATTCGGTGGCATTCTCGGGCCACATGGTGTCTAGTGAGGGGATCAAGGTTGATCGAAGAATATTGAGGTAGTTTAGAGTTGGCCCAAACTATCTCTAGCTACTAAGATTCAGAGCTTTCTTGGTTTGGCAAGTTATTATCGTTGTTTTGTAGGGGGGCTTCTCGTCCATTGCTGCACCTTTGACTAGATTAACCTAGAAGGGTGCTCCTTTTAGATGGTCCGATGACTGTGAGGTGAGCTTTCAGAATGTCAAGACTGCATTAACTACAACCCAGTGTTGATGTTGCCTACAGGTTCGGGATCTTACACCATGTATTGTGATACGTCGCTTATTGGGCTTGGCGCGGTATTGATGCAAGATGGTAGGGTGATTGCCTACGCGTCTCGGTAGTTGAAGGTTCATGAGAAGAATTACCCTATACGTGATTTATAGTTGGCATCTATTATTCACGCATTGAAGATTTGGAGGCAACACTATCTCTACGGTGTTCATTGTGAGGTCTATACTGATCATCGGAGTCTCCAGCATCTATTCAAGCAGAAGGACCTTAATTTGCTGCAGTAGAGATGGTTAGAGTTGCTAAAAGACTATGATATGACCATACTATATCATCCAGGGAAGGCCAATGTAGTGGCCGATGCAGTGAGTGGGAAGGTTGAGAGTGTAGGCAGCTTGGCCTATTTGCGGTAGCAGAGAGGCCACCAGCCATGGATGTTCAGGCCTTAGCCGATCAGTTTGTGAGATTGGATGTTTCGGAGCCAAGACATGTTCTTGCTTGTGTTGTGGCACAATCATTGTTGTTGGAGCGTATCAAGGCTCGCCAGTTTGATGATCCTCACTTGTTGGCATTGAAGGAACCGGTGCATCGGGGTGGTGCTAAATCATCAATCCTCTGGAGCGGGTACTTAATCTTGATCGTCGCCTTATTCAACTGTCTGTAATCAATACACATCCGCAAGCAACCATCTTTTTTTCTCACAAATAACACAGGTGCTCCCCACGGTGATGTACTGGGTCTGATAAAGCCTTTTTCAAGCAAATCCCTGAGTTGTTCTTTGAACTCTCTCAACTCTGCTGGTGCCATTCTATAAGTAGGAATTAGATATCGGCTGAGTATATGGTAATGTGTCAATAGCAAACTCAATCTCCCTCTCTGGCGGAAGGCCTGGAAGCTCATCAAGAAAAATATCGGGAAACTCATTAACCACCGGGATAGATTGAAGGGTCGGTGACTCTGCTTTCACATCCAGTACCCGAACTAAGTGATAAATATAGCCCTTTCTGATCATCTTCCTTGCCTTGAGATAGGAAATAAACCTACCTCTCAGCGATGCAGTATTACCTTTCCACTCTAGAACTGGCTCCCCTGGAAACTGGAATCGAACCATCTTTGATTTACAATCAACGTTAGCATAACAAGAAGCCAACCAATCCATACCCATTATAACATCAAATTCTACCATATCTAGCTCAATCAAGTCTGCTACTGTAGAACGACTAAGAACTACTACTATATAATCTCTATATACCCGTCTAGCTATCACTGGATCCCTAACAGACGTAGATACCTCAAAAGGTTTAATCAACTCAGGTTCTATCCCAAACTTGCTAGCAACCCACAGAGTGAGATATGATAAGGTGGAACCTGGATCAATCAATGCATATACATCATATGAGGAGACTGATAATATACCTGTAACAACATCAGGTGA
>AWOL01S0013951.1:576505-651105 GCA_000715115.1 Nicotiana otophora
TCAAGGCTCGCCAGTTTGATGATCCTCACTTGTTGGCATTGAAGGAACCGGTGCATCGGGGTGGTGCTAAATCATCAATCCTCTGGAGCGGGTACTTAATCTTGATCGTCGCCTTATTCAACTGTCTGTAATCAATACACATCCGCAAGCAACCATCTTTTTTTCTCACAAATAACACAGGTGCTCCCCACGGTGATGTACTGGGTCTGATAAAGCCTTTTTCAAGCAAATCCCTGAGTTGTTCTTTGAACTCTCTCAACTCTGCTGGTGCCATTCTATAAGTAGGAATTAGATATCGGCTGAGTATATGGTAATGTGTCAATAGCAAACTCAATCTCCCTCTCTGGCGGAAGGCCTGGAAGCTCATCAAGAAAAATATCGGGAAACTCATTAACCACCGGGATAGATTGAAGGGTCGGTGACTCTGCTTTCACATCCAGTACCCGAACTAAGTGATAAATATAGCCCTTTCTGATCATCTTCCTTACCTTGAGATAGGAAATAAACCTACCTCTCAGCGATGCAGTATTACCTTTCCACTCTAGAACTGGCTCCCCTGGAAACTGGAATCGAACCATCTTTGATTTACAATCAACGTTAGCATAACAAGAAGCCAACCAATCCATACCCATTATAACATCAAATTCTACCATATCTAGCTCAATCAAGTCTGCTACTGTAGAATGACTAAGAACTACTACTATACAATCTCTATATACCCGTCTAGCTATCACTAGATCCCCAACAGGTGTAGACACCTCAAAAGGTTCAATCAACTCAGGTTCTATCCCAAACTTACTAGCAACCAACGAAGTGACGTACNCACGCATTGAAGATTTGGAGGCAACACTATCTCTACGGTGTTCATTGTGAGGTCTATACTGATCATCGGAGTCTCCAGCATCTATTCAAGCAGAAGGACCTTAATTTGCTGCAGTAGAGATGGTTAGAGTTGCTAAAAGACTATGATATGACCATACTATATCATCCAGGGAAGGCCAATGTAGTGGCCGATGCAGTGAGTGGGAAGGTTGAGAGTGTAGGCAGCTTGGCCTATTTGCGGTAGCAGAGAGGCCACCAGCCATGGATGTTCAGGCCTTAGCCGATCAGTTTGTGAGATTGGATGTTTCGGAGCCAAGACATGTTCTTGCTTGTGTTGTGGCACAATCATTGTTGTTGGAGCGTATCAAGGCTCGCCAGTTTGATGATCCTCACTTGTTGGCATTGAAGGAACCGGTGCATCGGGGTGGTGCTAAATCATCAATCCTCTGGAGCGGGTACTTAATCTTGATCGTCGCCTTATTCAACTGTCTGTAATCAATACACATCCGCAAGCAACCATCTTTTTTTCTCACAAATAACACAGGTGCTCCCCACGGTGATGTACTGGGTCTGATAAAGCCTTTTTCAAGCAAATCCCTGAGTTGTTCTTTGAACTCTCTCAACTCTGCTGGTGCCATTCTATAAGTAGGAATTAGATATCGGCTGAGTATATGGTAATGTGTCAATAGCAAACTCAATCTCCCTCTCTGGCGGAAGGCCTGGAAGCTCATCAAGAAAAATATCGGGAAACTCATTAACCACCGGGATAGATTGAAGGGTCGGTGACTCTGCTTTCACATCCAGTACCCGAACTAAGTGATAAATATAGCCCTTTCTGATCATCTTCCTTACCTTGAGATAGGAAATAAACCTACCTCTCAGCGATGCAGTATTACCTTTCCACTCTAGAACTGGCTCCCCTGGAAACTGGAATCGAACCATCTTTGATTTACAATCAACGTTAGCATAACAAGAAGCCAACCAATCCATACCCATTATAACATCAAATTCTACCATATCTAGCTCAATCAAGTCTGCTACTGTAGAATGACTAAGAACTACTACTATACAATCTCTATATACCCGTCTAGCTATCACTAGATCCCCAACAGGTGTAGACACCTCAAAAAGTTTAATCAACTCAGGTTCTATCTCAAACTTGCTAGAAACCAACCGAGTGACATACGATAAGATGGAACCTGGATCAATCAATGTATATACTTCATATGAGGAAACTGATAATATACCTATAACGATATCAGGTGATAACTCTTGTTCCTGTCGACCCGCTAATGCATAAACACGGTTCTGAGGACCGCTCGAGCTAGATGCTCCACTTTTGCCTCTACCACGACCGGTTGGTGCATGTAAACCTTGCCCATGGGGGCATACTGATGATGACGAACTAGCTACAGATCCCGCTGGCTAAACTATACCTGCACCACCTCTCGTCGGACAATCTCTCATAATATGGCCTGGATAATCACAAGTATAACAAGTACCCAACTCCACGAGGAATTGCCCGTCATGCTGCTTACCACACTGAGCACATCATGGAAAGGATGGCCTCATCTGACTTGACTCTCCCCTATACTGAGAACTAGAGGCCCTGGAACTCTAACTAGGCCCTGGATAGGTGGAACAATCAAATCTCCTACCGCCAAACTGATGGGGTGCACTAGCCGATGGCTGGGCTGGATACCTCGAATACTGCTGTCTCTGACCACCTCAAAACTCACATGAAGGACCTGAAGATCTCGCTATCTTACTCTGGCCCCTATCATGCTCACGATCGGCCCTCTGCTTTTTCTTACGCTCCTCTACACCCTGAGTGTATTCCTGAATATGAGAAATATCAATGCGTGGATGAAGTGAGACCGACATACAATCATTAAGCAGGTACGGCTCCAACCCCATCACGAACCGGTGAACCCGATCCTCCATCATAGCTACAATAGTAGGAGCATACCTATCCAAAGAATCAAACTGAAGGCTATACTGCCGAACACTCATATTACCCTGCCGAAGGGTCAAGAACCTTTCAACTCTGGCCCGTTTAAGCTCTGGTGGCAAATAATGACAAAGAAAAGCCTCTATAAACTACTACCATACTGCTGGAAGGGCATCCTCACCTCTAGACAACTCCCAAGACTCGTACCAATTAATTACAACATCTCGCAGTCTATAGGAAGCTAGCTCAACTGACTCAGTCGCAGTGGCCTTCATTACCCTCAAAGTACTCTGCATCCTATTGATAAATACCTGAGAGTCCTCGTTTGGATCTGCTCCAGTGAATATCGGAGGGTCCAAATTAATGAAATCATGAACCCTCACACTAATGGCCCTATCTGTATGTAAAATACCTACCTCCTTGCGCCGAGCCTGTGCGGCCACTAATCGCGTCAATAGCTGAATATCATCTCTCACCTCCTGACCCGATGCATCTGGCTGAGGAGCTGGGGGTACTGGAGTGGGTGCTGGAGCTGGTGCCCCTCGGATCTTCTCTGGAGAGGGAAGGGTATGTGAAGTCTGAGATGGAGTCTCACCATGCGACTCTCCCCGAGCCCTGGTAACTCGTGGTGCTCGACTTGTAGTCTCATCAGCCACGGACTTGCCCTTCTGGGCTGCTGTAGCCTTCTTGGGCATCGCTGAAAACATAACATATCGTTGGGAAAATGAATCCTCATATCGCATGATCTAAGATAAGAAGGGAGGATAACATCCTATATGTCCTGCAGCCTACTGTTTATAAGTGTGGTGCACAACACACCCATAAACAAGACTCTATTAGACACGGTCTATAGACAACCCTAGGATGGAACTGCTCTAATACCACTTTTGTCACCACCCAAATCGATGGGTTGTGACGAGTGCCCGAGTTCTACCTATCGAACACCCCTAAGCATTCGTCTAAGATATAAACATGAAATAAGTGTAGGTTATGCATAACGTCTGAAAATAAACTACTGATTCATATGAACCACATATGTGGGAAAACATGCCCAAAAGACATATATACATATATATATATATATATATATACACACACACAAAATATGGTAGCGTGAGCCGACAAGGCCACATACTACCCAACTATACATGACTGTCTACAGACCTCTAACAGAGTGTACAACTGTATAAAGGACGGGACTGGGCCCTGTCATACCCATATGTATTCAAAAGTATCGTACCAAAACTCAATAGCAGCTCTGGATCAAATGGAGCACACCAACTCTCGCTGAGAAGGGATCCTAAGATGGGTGACCGTCAGCCTGTCTACCTGCACCTACGGACAAGAAACGCAGGCCCCTAGGCAATAGAGGCATCAGTACGAATTATGTACTGATTATGTAAGGCATAAAAATTAATATATAACAGACATGAAAGAAACATGGAGTAAAGGACTCAACCTGTACGTCTGAATAGCTCTGTGAATCATGAAACATTTATAATTTCATGTATATGCATATAAATGTCATATCATGCATATGTATATGCGTACATAACATCATCAAGCCTCTGAAGGCATCCCATCATATCATCTCACCCTCTGTGGGCGAAGTCATAAATGTATACCAGCTGATCAGGTGGTGGTATGTATATAACGCCATAACCTTTCCCCATACCCCATATACATATACTATACACGTATATAATGCTATCTGGTCATGGGTCAATATACATGTATAAATGGATGCAATGCATAATGAAGTAAGTCAATAAGATCTCTCAGAATGTCATGAGACTCATGAACAGACGATATGATAGTAGGACATATGGGGAATCCAGAACCTAGACAACCCTAGTACTTCTAAGAATAGAATTATTTATGAAAGTTGTCTGCTTACTTGTTTCGTTGTATTATATGGATCATGACAAAAGGAAAGAAGGGATAGCCTTAATATACCTCAAGTGGTCATTGCAACTCAACAACAAGCTTATGATAACTAGCGCGCCAACCCTATAACAAAGAAATACATGTACGACTTAGATGGTGCTAGTATATAGGCGAGATACGAACACAATACAATCAGCAACTCAAAACCAACCTAATTACAATTCGAAATCTTCAATACAACAAAAACCCCAAATATACGATAACACACCCAATCAGCAAGTTATCAATTAGCCTGAAACTGCAATGACGAGCGGCCAACCTACTACTCTACCACATGTGGCATTTCTCCACGCCCTTTCATTCTTCCAAACTCAATTAATCAGTACCATAATTGGCCAACACGAGTGGACTACAAAACAGTCCACTAAAAGTGGAAAACAATTGAACTCATGACTTTCGATCACCGTCCCGTGAGTTCTAACTATTAGAAAACTAATTTATCAACCTTCTTTGATATTTAAACACTTAAATACAGAATTTAGATGTTTCTTAACTATGAAGTATCTTTCAAAACTCGAACTACAAAGAAAAAAAAGAGGCGGTATAATGATACTTACGTCGTAGGGATCGTTCTGATGTTATCGCTTCTCGATTACGTTCCCGGGATGTTAGTACTCTTTGAAACCCTTTTATAGAGTTCAAGGATAGGTTTTATGGTGTTCTATGGTCGTATTCTATGTAAAAAGGAAGAGAGAGACGAGTTAAGACCTATATATCAACTTTTGAAAAGTCAAAGAGGTGCTAGCTTGGCAAGTGCATGAACGGTCAAGTGCATTGTAAACTACATTCCAATACCTTCAATTTGGTATATAATATGTCCCACAAAGACTTCATATAACACCCGGAATTTATTTTTTCAATCATCATATATAGTCATATTATGACTTTAAAATCATTTAAATCATTATTAACAAGTCTCATGTTCATTATACGTCACCCTGGGTTGCATAGGGTGTAGCAATGTCGACCCCTCGTCACTTCTTCTTTGGGGTTAGGGTAGATACTTACTGGATACACGTTGATTAACATATTTATGCTACACTTCTGCACTGATTGTGGAGGTACTGAGACAGGTACTTACGATGGTCATTTGGGCACGTAGGCGCAAGCAGCCAAGGAGACTTTATGGTGAGCTACTCCCTATGTCACGATTTTCATCACACAAAGTCTCTGATCTATCCATTTATTGTATTCTGTCTATTTCCTATTCGAGACAATAATTGTAGTAGTATTGTATACTCTGGTAGATGTTCATGCACTTATGACACCGAGTTTTGGGGGTTCCTAGTAGATGCTCACAGTTGTACTTAATATTATTATTGTCGTTTCAATTCATTATTTATTCATACTCATTAATTTGGTAAAGAGGAGCATATGTTTCCACGAATTCTAAATTTAATTCTATTTATTTAATTAAATCCCCATTTTTTAAAAGTTAAAAATGAATAATTAAGTGGAGGTTCATACGTAGGCTTGCCTAGCAGTATCGTTAGGCGTCATCACTACCTATTATTGATTTTGGGTCGTAACATGTCTCCCTGAATTGAGATATAAATAAAAAATATTCATACATTGTTGGAAGAAGTTCTTATTTCAACGAATATTCTTTACTTTTGTTTCAAAGAATATTCTTTACTTTGTTCCTCATTTTGTTCTTGTCATTGCTCCGGAAGAAGTTCATCCCACAATCAGGCTTGTATTTTCTTTTATATTATTTTCATTAACTTATTATTACTCTTGATTATTTTAGATTTTTTGATCAAATAAATTCACGTGTCTATAAACTACATTACAAATTTAACTGTACCTATGACGACCCGATAGGTCGTTTTGAATACTAAACTTTATTTCCGTGTTCTGAAACCTCTATTAGCTTCATTTGATGTTTCTTAATTAGGTGTGTCGTCTGTGTCTTTTTTCGAAAACTGTTTACGTAAAAATTTGAAGAAAAAGTGATTTTAGACTTTAAATGAGATTAGAGTTGACCACGGTCAACATTCTTGGTAACAACCTCGGATTGGTATTTGGACGATTTCAGTAGGTTCGTATGATAATTTTGGACTTGTACACACTTTTGGTTGGGGTCTGGGGTGACCCAAGCGCATTTCGGCAAGCTATGCGAATAAGTGAGAAAATGAGTTTTATAGTTGGAATTTTTGAGTTTTGTTTATCGATTCATGTTATTTGATATTGTTTTGATGATTTGAGGTAGCGAACAAGTTTATATGATATTATTACACTTGTGTGCATGTTTGGTTTGGAGCCCAAAGGGCTCAGGTGAGTTTTAGATGAGTTTGGATAATAAGCCAATTGTTGGTGCATTCGCGAAGTGGGAGTTGGAGCTGGGATTCCGCATTTGCCAACAAATACTCACTTTTACAATAAGGTCTAGGATCTCTTTTGTGATCCAGGGGATCGCATTTGCCAAACCTTGCTGAGTGGAGCAGCTTCTCAATAGCGAAGCTTCACACACATTGATGTCCTTCGCAAATGCAAAGGTTTTGTCTCATTTGTGACGTTTGCATGACTGTTGCATTGGTCACTTTTGTGATCAGTGCTTCACAAATGCGGGCATCGTAATTACGAACATGAGTATGCAATTGCGATACATGCAACTGGGTAAAAAAGGAAAAATCGGGACTTAGCTCATTTTACACCATTTCTCAACCCCAAACACTCTAGAAGCGATTTTTGAAGAAATTATTCTTTTCGAATTCATTGGTAAGCAACTCTAATCCATTTTCTATCAATTTCCCATTACTTTCATGAGTTTTAAACATCAAATCTATGATTTTCATGGTAGAAATTAGGGATTTTATGAGTTTAGACCTCAAATTGAGGTTGGATTTCGAAACAAATCACATAACCGGGCTTGGGAGTGAATGGGTAATCTAGTTTTGGTCCGGATCTCAGATTTTGACCAAGAAAGCCTGGGGTTGACTTTTGTTGACTTTTTTTCAATTTCATCAAATATTGAACCTTTTCATTCGTGGGTAGTTGCTAAATCTTATTTTGAATTGTTTGAAGGATATTTGGCTAGATTTGGTTGGTTTGGAGGCTTGTTCGAAAGGAAAATTCGTGGTTGATTGTTGAGTTGGTTGCGCAAAGAGGTAAGTGTCGTGTCTAACTTTGACTTGAGGGAATTAAAACTTGTTGGTCTACTTGTTATGTGAATTATGTGGATAAACAGAGTATATGCAAGGTGACGAGTGTATATGCATCGTCACGGGTTAAAGCATGCGGGAATGGGCTATTTACCTTTATGTCATCATTTGTTCCATATTATCTCTTGTTATATGCTTTGATTGCTACATAATCTTACTTGTTATCCATACTTTACTTGTTACATATTTTGATTTATTCAATTCTTGCTCAATATCTGCTTACCTTCTATATGTTCCTACTGTATTAATTGTATAACCTCACTACTTCATGTTTAACTTGCTTTCATTGACTTTACATTATTTATTGCACTTTACTATGTTATTCCGATTTCTATGAGTTCTTTAGCTATTCTTCTATTGGTGATTAGTAAAGAATTATAAATACGAGGTATTGGTTATCCTCCGTTGTACTGGTAGTTCCTTGATGTTCTATACGCTTTATTCTCCTTTTGTGTTGAGATTTTCGTTACTAGTTATGCTGAAATGTTTATGTTAATGAGTAGATATTGGGATCGGGTTGCACGCCGCAAAAGTGTTAAAATTAATTGATATTGGAATTGGGTTGCACGCTGCAACAAATAATGATATGACATGATATTAGGATCGGGTTGCATGGCGCAATAGTTATTTTGTTAAATGTTGGGATCGGGTTGCATGCCACAACAATTATTGTGTCAAATGTTGGGATGGCGTTGCATGATGCACCCGTTAATGTGTTAAGTGCTGGGATCGGGTTGTGCGCCGCAACATAGTTTGATGTGTTGTAGTTGTCTGTAGTTGTAGAGTTTTATCTCGGTATGATTATATTAGATTTGAGATCATGTTATTTTGGGGCCCTCTGGTTGATGACCTTCGAGTTCATTTTTATCAGTTTACTACATTAGTTATATTTCTGCATTCTATTATTATTATTCGTATAGGTTTATTGTGACTGTCTTGTCATACCCTCGTCACTACTTCGTCAAGGTTAGGTTCGGTACTTACAGAGTACATGGGGTCGGTTGTACTCATGCTATACTTCTTATGCAGATCTCGGTATTGGTCCCAGCGGCGCGTAGCAAAATTCTGCTCGGATCCAACTTCTATAAGAGACTTGAGGTAGAGCAAATCAATGTTCGTAGTCCCTGAAGTCCCCTTCTATTATGTCTTTACTGTTTATTTTGTTTCAAATAGTTGCATTTCATTCAAACCATACTTTTTAGTACTCTAGTTGCTCATGTACTAGTGACACTGGATTTCTTGGATTTGTCTAGACTGTGTTGTATTATGGATTTATCTTATGAACTACAGTTTTACCAATCATTAATTATTATTATTACTCTATTTTAAATTGTCAAAATGGTTAATTGATTGTCTAATGTTGACTTGCCTAGCAAGTGGATGTTGTGTCATCACGGCCCATGGTTGGGATTTCGGGTTGTGACAAGTTGGTATTAGAGCCCTAGGTTGCCTAGGTCTCATGAGTCATGATTAGGCTTAGTAGAGTCTAGAGGATCGGTACAGAGATGTCTGTACTTATCTTCTATAGGCTATAGAGCTTTAGGAAATGTCACTTCTTTCTTTCTCTATTGTGTGACTTTATTTTATCACTAAAGTTTGAACCATTCTATTCTTGTTGTCTCTCAAATGGTGAGGACAGGAACAACATCCGCAGTCGGGCAGGAGCCGGATCCCCAGGTTGCAGCCACTGCCAGGGGTAGGGGCCGGGGCCGAGTCAGAGGCAGAGCTTAGCTTAGAGCATGCGCAGCAACACCTATTGCAGAGCCTCAGATCGAGAAGGAGGAGGAGATCCATGTTTAGACTACCAGTGGGACAAGATCAGGTCCCGAAGGGGTTCATTGCCACTTCAGTACTTCAAAACGCCCTAGTTCGCTTAGTGGGCTTTATGGAGAGTGTGGCCCAGGCCGGTGTATTTTCTGTAGCAGCAGCCATTTCTCAAGCTGTGGGAGGAGCTCAGACTCCCGCTACTCACACTCCAAAATAGATGGCTTCCATATATTAGACTCTGGCGGTTCCATGAATTGGAGTAGTTCAGCCCGTTATTTCTACACAACCCAGGGAGAGGCCCGCTATGTCGTTAGAGGGGTTAAAGAGGTTGGACAAGTTCACCAAGATCTTTCCTATTCATTTTGGTGGTACACCTTTTGAGGACGCACAAGATTAGTTGGACCATTGCTAGGAGGTTTTGCGCAAAATGGGTATTGTGGAATCCAATGGAGTCAACTTCGCAGTGTTTTAGATGACTGGTTCTGCCAAGAAATGGTGGAAGGACTATGTTCAAGGTAAAGCAGTAGGTTTACCTCTACTCACTTTGGATCAGTATTCACATATACTCTTAGATAAGTTCATCCTTTTTACTCTGAGAGGGGACTACCGCAATCAGTTTGAGCATCTACCGTAGGGTAGCATGAATATTACCCAATAAGAGACCAAATTTGTGGACCTATCTTGCCATGCGGTTATCTTGATCCCTACTGATAGGGAGAGGGTGAGGAGATTCATTGATGGCCTTACTTTCAATATTAGGCTACAAATGGCCAGAGAGACTGAGGAAGATATTTCCTTTACTCGGGTTGTAGAGATTGCTAGATGGATTGACAAGGTACGTGGTTAGGGCATAGAGGTGGCATATGAGAAGAGGCCTTGTCATTTTGGTGGTTTCAGTGATGTCCCATCTAGAGGCAGGGGTTCATTTGGTAGAGGCCATCCTCACAGACCGATTCAATCAGCGCTCCAGGTAGCTCACGGTGCTTCGGGTAGTTGTGGTTCTTATAGGTCTCGTCCTGAGCATCCAGTATTCAGCACGCCTTCAGCTCCTATTAGTGCACCACCACTACATAGTTACTATGGTGGCCATTCGAGTCATTATGGATCGTCTCAGACACAATAGTTAGGCCAGCTGCGAGGTTTCTTTGAGTGTGGCGATGCAGGTCATATGATGAGGTACTATCCTAGATTGAGGAGCAGTAGACCACAACAGGGTACTCGTGCCATGATTCCAGCACCGGTTGCTCCATCGCCCGCTCAACCAGCTAGAGGCGGGGGTCAAGAAGCTAGAGGTGCTGGTCAGACTATTAGAGGTGGAGCCACCCAGTTAGAGGCCTTCCGAGAGATGAAGGTCAGAGTGGCGGGGCTCAACCCCATTTCTATGCATTCCCTACTAGACCTAAGGTAGAGTCATCGGATGCAGTCATTATAGGAACTAATCTAGTTTGCCATAGAGATGCATCAGTTCTATTTGATCTGGGTTCTACTTATTCATATGTGTCATCCTATTTTGCTTCATATCGTGCTTGTTTGGTCACTATCGAGAGCTATGATACTAGGGTAGACCTTCTACTTGTTGATATAGTGGATTTTGACGTGATCTTATGCAGGAATTGGTTGTCACCTTATCACGTTATTTTGTACTGTCATGCTAAGACTGTCACATTAGCCATGCCAGGGTTGCCTCGATTGGAGTGGAGAGGAACTCTTGGCCATTCTACTAGCAGGGTCATTTCTTATATGAAGGCTCGACGTATAGTCAAGAAGGGTTTCTAGCACATTTGGCCTATATCCGTGATCCTAGTGTGGAGGTTCCTTCCATGGATTCAATACCAGTTATGCACGAGTTCCCAGAGGTGTTCCTACAGGTTCGCTGGGGATGCCACCCGAAAGAGATATCGATTTCTGCATTGACTTGTGCGATGACCAAATAGGTTGTTTGGAGTACTAACCTTAATTTTCATGATCCGAGACCTTTAATAGCTTCATTTTATGTTTCTTGATCTGCATGCATAGTTCGTGTCGCTTTTCGAAAAGCTTTTATGTGAAATTTTGAAGAAAATAAAATTTTTTACTAAAAAGGACGATTGAGTTAACCATGGTCAACATTATGGGTAAACTACCCTGGATCGGTGTTTTGATGATTCCGGTAGGTTTGTATTGTGATTATCGACTTAGGCATATGCTCGGAATTGAAATCGCAGATCCCTAGGCTGATTTGACTTGTTTTGTCAAAAGTTGGCAATTTGAATGTTCAGAAATTCCATAGATGTGAACGTAGGTTGACTTTATGGTTATCGGGTTTAGATTTTATTTTTGGAACTTGGAATATGTCCGTGTTTCTATTTGAAATTTTTTTGCAAAATTTGGTGCAATTCCGAGTTGATTTGATAGGAAGCAGATGCTTAGTTGTGTTTCTATCTACTCTTGAGTTTCCTTTTGAATTTCATGTGTTTGATGTCCGATTTGTGGTTCCAGATGTTGTTTTCATGTTTTGATTGCGCTATCAAGTTGACATGATGTTACTATACTTGTGTGCATATTTGATTTGGAGCCCGAGGGGATCGGGTGAGTTTCGGATGTGTTGCGGAAGAGTTTGGTTGATAATTGGACTGCTGGTGCCTTTCTAGTTCTGGTGTCTGTTGCAGACATCGCAATTGCGAGGTATGACTCTCATTTGCGAGCCTCGCTTTTGCGGTCCAAGGATCGCATTTGCGATAAGGGGATGGGGGACTGGTCATCCTATTTGCGAAGAAAATTTCGCATTTGCGAATTGTGTGTAGTTAGCATTTGCGAACATTCCAACGCTTTTGCGAACTCAGTTAGCTAGTGGAAGCTTTGCAAATGCAAATCTTTATTCCATATTTGAAATGGAGGTCCACTCGTATTTGCGATATTATTGCCGCATTTACGACATCTGCACACCTGATACACTGTTCGCATTTGCGACCAGTGTCTCGCCTTTGCAGGCATCACATTTGCAAAACATTGTGACACCTACGTCTGGATACAAGAGGAGTAAAATGGGATTTAGCTCATTTTACTCCATTTCTCAATCCCAAACACTCTAGAGGCAGTTTTTGAAGAACCTTTTCTTCCCAAATTCATTAGTAAGCAACTCTAATCCACTTTCTTTCAATTCCCCATTACTTTTCATGAGTTTTTAACATCAAATCTAGGATTTTCATGGCAGAAATTAGGGATTTGGGTAGAATTTAGGGATTTTACAAAATTGAGATATAGACCTCAAACTGAAGTTGGATTTCGAAACAAATCACAAAATCAGGCTCGAGGGTGAATGAGTAATCAGGTTTTGGTCCGAATATCGGGTTTTGACCAAGTATGCCCGGGGTTAACTTTCGTTGACTTTTTTCACTTTCATTAAAGATTGAATCTTTTTCACTCGTGGGTAGTTTGTAAAACTTATTTTGAATTATTTGAACTATATTTAGCTAGATTTGATTGGTTTGGAGCCTAACTCTAAAGGAAAAACCGCGGTTGAGCATTGATTGGGTTGTGAAAAGAGGTAAGTGTTGGGGTTAACCTTGACTTGAGAAAATTAGGACTTTATTGGATTATTTGTTATTTGATTATGTGTGGGGACGGCGTATATGCATGGTGACGAGTGTATATGCATAGTCACGGGTTAGCATACAGGTTGGGATATTTATTATTGCTTTGAATTATTTCATGCCTTCATTTAATCCATGTTATTATTTGTTAAATGCTTTAATTGCTAGTTGCATTTACTTGCTAAATTTATGCCTATACTCGTTACATGACTTAATTCCTATTTGTTTCCATATATCTGTGTCTTTATTCATTAATTGCCATTACTTACTATTTGACCTTGTGTTCTATTAGATAACTACATTTATCCTCTTTATTACTTTATTTGTGTAGTTATTTATTGCATTTTATTTGGCTAACCCCGTAGTTAGTTGTAGATGATCAATTATAATATTATTATTATGTGGAACCGGGTTGCGCGCCGCAACGGTTATTGGTATTATTGTGTGAATTGGGTTGCATACCGCAATGGTAATTGTACATTTCTATTTGGATCAGGTTGCGGGCCGCAATGGAGAAAACATATTATTAATATATTTGTGAACCGGATTGCGCGCCGCAATGGAGAAGACATTATTTATTTATATATTTGTGGATTAGGTTGTGCGGTGCAACGGAGAAGATATATTTAACTGTTTTGAGTTGTCGTTTTATGTATCTAGGTTGTATTGAGAAAATTGAGCTTTGATGTTATTCTGGGACCCTTTGTTATGTAATTTCTGTTTCAGTTTTCATGTTATACTTGTTTTCCCTATTTTGTTGTTATTTCATTATATTCATACAGGTTTTAGGGAGTACCTTGTTATAGCCTCTTCACTACCTCATCGAGGTTAGGCTCTGCATTTACAGAGTACATGGGGTGTACTCATGCTATACTTCTGTACTTTTTGTGCAGATTCTAGTGTGGGTCCCAACAGCAGTTAGTGGAGGCTTGCTCAGATTAGCTGATCATGGAGACTTGAGGTATAGCTACACGGCATCCGCAGCCCCGAAGTCCCCTTCCCTATCGAGTTCTACTATTTATTTTTGTTTCAGACTTTGGTTGAAGCACTGTTAGAATGCTCATGTACTTGTGATACCAGATTCCGGGGTTTGATTAGTCATCGTTTGGAGTTATTATATTTGTTTTAAACTCTTCAACTTTATTTATCGTTAAATTGCTTTTAAATTTGTTTTTAAAGTATTCATTGTGTACTAATGTTGGCTTGCCTAGAAAGTGGATGTTAGGCGCCATCACGACCCCGCAATGGGGATTTCATCTCGTGACAAATTGGTATCTGTCACGATCCCAATTTTTCCTCCGTAGGATCTCGTGACGACACCTAGTCTCTAAGACTAGGTAAACCTAACATTTATGCAGAGATAACCGAAATAACAATTAAAGGCTCAAAATACAACAACTAGCATAAGAAAAATCTCCACAACTCAGTATATACATATTTGCCCCAAAACTGGCGAAATACAAGTCACAAGATATATGCCAATATCAAAGTCATCCCTATACAACTGTATCTAGTAAAGAAGGAAAATATATAAATGGATAGAAGGTGACTCCAAGGCTTGCGGACGCGGGCAGGTATACCTTGAAGTATCCAAATACGAACTCAGCTTACTAGTGTCGGGACTAATAAGAAGTACCTGGATCTGCACAAAACAATGTGCAGAAGCGTAGCATGAGTACACCACAATGGTAGCCAATAAGTGCCAAGCCTAACCTCGGTAGATTAGTGACGAGGTCAGGTCAAGGCCCTACTGGAAATAATAATAAATAAGACGAAGATTTAACAATATAATAACAATGACAAGGAAATGAAATAAGTAAGGAGTAAACCAAGAGTTAGCTACACAGAATCAAGGCAAATAATACATCACGGAAGGAAACAAATCTACCAAAGACAAGTACAACAAATATAGAAATATCAACAAAGGTCACTATTGAGGTACCGCCTCGTAGTCCCAAATCACAGGAATAACTCACAATCTTTCCTTATCTCATCGCGGGAGCCTTTACATTTAGTTTTGAAAATTATTTTTCCGAAATAGCATCTCACGTTATAGCCCACCTTATCACACTGCATGACTTCTAGTAGTTCCCCTGTTAGCCACGCGATTCAAGCCCACCTTATCTCACAACATGTGTTTTAACTCCAAAACCTTACACCACCGCATGTTTATTAATATCATAACGTATCACAAATCGCACCTCAAGTACCCAATATAACAACTTGCTAGAGAAACCAAACAAATACAATATTTTCACAGTAAAGAGCCCATAGCTTAACCACAATGTACACAAGAGTCTCAACAATAACAACAGGAATGAACAACTCAACAGAATAGTATTTCACAACTTAACACTTTGAATCACGAACTTTATATCTCAATATCAATTTCAACAACTAGATATTCCACGATTTAACAACTTCAGGTAAGGAGTTCAAAGATCAAATAGTGAATACGAAATAAAGGAAACAAGAACTTCAATTAAACATGTAAGGCAATTAGCATGTAAGAGAATAAGACAAGTAGACATGTGAAAATAGACTAGAGATGATGACTATAACATATTAAGGTAACTCAATTATGGCATGAAAGGAATCTACATAGCTAACACCGGTAATTTGCATATTTAACCCGTGTACACACTCGTCACCTGGCGCACACGGCTTTCACATATCACAATTATCACAACCAACACAAATCCTAAGGGGTAATTCCCCCACACAAGGTTAGGCAAGTCACTTACCTCAAATCACGCTAAATCAATCCACTAGTAGTCCTTTCCCTTGATTATCCAACTCTGAATGGCTCGAATCTAGCCAAAACAACTTCATACTATAAATATAAACTATGGGAAACTAATTCAAATAATGAAATTACGATCTTTGCAAAGAATTAAAAAGTCAACCCAGGACCGTGCCTCGGAACCCGATCAAAATTACAAAATCCAAACACTCATTCGATAACGAGTTCAACCATACAAGAATTACTCAAATCCAACCTCAAATCGCCTTTCAGATCCTCAAATTTTAGCCTAAGAAGTTTCTACCATTTCTTCCCAATTTTTGAACTCAAACCACTAATTAAATGATGCAATTAACAATAGATTCATGTAAATTAACCAAAATCGAGTTCGGAATTCTTACCCCAATAATCTCTCTAAAGATCTTCCAAAATTTTGCCTCACACCGAGCTCTCTAAGTCCAAAAATTGATTATGAATCAAACCCTCAAAATTTTCCCTTTTCTGCCAAGCGAATTCGCTTCTGTGAGCCTTCCATCACATTTGCGATGTTGCACCTGCGAATAAACCATCGCAGGTGCGGATTCCACTTAAGATCAAGGGATTCCAATTCTGCAAACAAAATCTAGCATCGGCGAGTGCGCTCCTACGGAACTTCTCTGCTTCTGCGACGGCCGACCAAACTTGACCCCTTCCGCATATGCGACCACTTCACCGCATCTGCAAACTCGCAGATGCGAAAACCTCCTCGTACCTTCGATCCCAGTTGGGCAAGGCCAGCTTCGCTTCTACGACCAAATGCTCACTTTTGTGAGTCCGCACCTGCGGCCAATCCCTCTGCAGGTGCGATGACACCAGAAGCTAGAAACCTCTACAATCCAACAAGTCAAAATTTGATCTGTCTCACACCCAGGGCCCCTGGGACCCCGTACGAATATGCCAACAAGTCCCAAAACACATAACGGACCTACTCAACGCCAAAAATCACATCAAACTACATCGATTCAACAAATCGCAACCCAAATTCAAGCCTATGAACTATGAACTTTCGAATTTCGAAACCAATGCCGATTCATACCAAGACAACTCCGAATGACTTAAAAGTTTGCACACAAGTCATAAATGATATTACGAACCTATCCCAACTTCCAGAATAGGGATCCGACCCCGATATCAACAAAGTCAACTCCCGGTCAAACTTTCCAATCTTCCAAACCTTCAACTTTCCAACTTTCATCAAATCATGCCGAAACGACCTGCGGACCTCCAAATCTATATCTGGACACGCTCCTAAGTCCAAATTCACCATAAGGAGCTATTAGAATTTTCAAAACCCTATTTCGGAGTCGTCTTCACAAAAGTCAAACTACGGTCAACTCTAACAACTTAAAGCTCCAACTTAGGAACAATGTGTCCCATTTCACTCTGAAACTCACCCGAAGCAAACACCAAACACCCCGGCAAGTCACATAATCACAATGTAGCATATAGGAGGCAATAAATAGGGGATAGGAGCTAAAACACTCAAACTGTTCGGTCGGGTCATTACAGTATCAGAGCACTAGGTTGCGTAGCTCTTACGAGTCATGAGCAAGTTAAGTAGAATCTAGAGGATCGGTACAGAGACGTTTGTATTTATCTTCTAGAGCCTATAGAGCTTTAGGAAAGTTCACTTCTTTCTTTCTATATCGTGCGACTTTATTCTATCACGCAAGTTTGAACCATTCTATTCTTGTGCTCTCATAGATGGCAAAGACACGCTCAACATCCATAGTCGACCCAGAGTCGGAGCCCCATGTTGAAGCCACTACCAGGGGCAGAGCTCAGCCTAGAGCCTGCACAACATCACCTAGGAAAGAGCCTTAGATCAAGCATGAGGAGGAGATCCCTGCTCTAGCCATTCTAATTGGACTAGCTCAGGTACTGGAGGGGTTTATAGCCACTCCTGTACTTCAGGACGCTCTAGTCCACTTAGTGGGCCTTATGGAGAGTATGGCCCCATCTAGTGCATTTCATGTGGCACCAGTCATCTCTCAAGCTGGGGAAGGATCCTAGACTCCCGCTACCCACATTCTAGAGCCGACGACTCCAATATATCAGACTCTGTAAATCCCATTAGCTAGAGTACTTTAGCCTGTGCTACTCAGCCCTTAGAGAGGCCCGCGATGTCTTTTGAGGTGTTGAAGAGATTGGACAAGTTCACAAAGTTATTTCCTATTCGCTTTTGTGGAACACCTTCTGAGGACCTATAGTATTTCATTGACTGTTGCCACGAGGTTTTGCGCAACATAGGTATACTAGAGTCCAATGAAGTTAACTTTGAGATATTGCAGATGCATGGCTCTGCCAAGAGATGGTGGCAGGACTATGTCTGAGGCAGACCATCAGCTTCACCTCCACTCACTTGGGATCAGTTTTCGCAGCTATATTTGGAGAAGTTCATCCCTTTTACTTTGAGAGAGGAGTACCACAGGAAGTTTGAGAACCTCCAGCAGGGTAGCATGACTGTTACACAGTACGAGACCCAATTCATTGATTTATCTCACCATGTAATTGTCTTGCTACCTACTGAGAGTGAAAGGGTGAGGAGATTCATTAATGGAGTTACTTTTGGTATCAGGCTATAGATGGCCAAGGAGACTGCAAATGATATTTCTTTCCAACGGGTGGTAGAGATTGCTAGATGGATCGAGATGATTCATGGACAGGGTAGGGAGGCAGTATCTGAGAAGAGGCCTCTTCATTTTGGTGGTTTCAGTGGTGCCTCGTTTCGAGGCAAGGGTTCATTCCATAGCAGCCACCCTCACAAGCTATTTCAGCCAACACTTCAGGTAGAACACAGTGCTTTGGGTAGTCGTGGTTCTTATGGGTCTCGTCCTAAGAAGTTAGCCTATAGTGTACCTCTATCTCCCATTACTGCACTGCCGATTCAGAGCTATCACAGTGGTGATTCGACCGTCAGGGTCAGTCCTCGATTCAGCCGTCGTAGCAGCCGAGACAGTACTTTGAGTGTGGAGATACGGGTCATATCAGGAGGTACTGTCCCAGACTTCAGGGTAGTGTGCCTCAGCTGGGTTCTCATGCCATGGTTCAGGCACAGGTTACTCCACCACCCACTCAGCCAGCTAGAGGCAGGGGTCAGGAAGCTAGAGGTGGTGGTCAGGCTGTTAGAGGTGGATGCCAGCCAGTTAGAGGTCGTCAAAGAGGCGGAGGTTAGAGTCGTGGGGCTTACCCCGTTTTTGCATTCCCAGCCAGACCTGAGGTAGAGTCATCTGATGCGGTCATCACATGTATTGTTCTGGTTTTCCTTAGAGATGCCTCAATTTTATTTGATCTGTACTCTACTTATTCATATGTGCCATCCTATTTTGCTTCATATTTTGTTATGCCTCATAATTATTTGAGTGCTCATGTTTATTTTTCTATGCCTGTGGTAAATTGTATTTATCACTTGTGTGTGATTTCTATCGGGAGCTATGAGACTAGGGTATACCTCCTACTTTTTAAAATGGTGGATTTTGATGTGATCTTAGGAATGGATTGGTTGTTACCTTATCACCCTATTTTGGATTGTCACGCCAAGACTGTGACATTAGCCATGTCGAAGTTGCCTCGATTGGAGTAGAGAGGGACTCCTGGCCATTCCACTAGTAGGGTCTCATTTTGTATGTGAAGGCTCGGCGTATGGTCAAGGAGGGGTGTATGGCATATTTGGCATATATCTGTGATCCTAGTGAGGAGGTTCCTTCTATAGATTCAATACCAGTTATGCGCGAGTTCCCAAAGTTGTTTCCTGCAGATTTGCCGGGGATGCCACCCGATAGAGATATTGATTTCTACGTTGACTTGGTTTGGGAAACTCAGCCCATTTCTACCGCACCATACCGTATGTCCCCAGTTGAGTTGAAATAATTGAAGGAGTAGTTGCAGGATTTGCTTGACAAGGGATTCATTAGACCTAGTGTCTCGCCTTGGGGTACACCCGTGTTGTTTGTGAAGAAGAAGGATGGAACGATGAGGATGTGTATAGATTATCAGTAGTTGAACAAAGTCACTATCAAGAAAAAGAATCCATTGTCGCGTATTGATGACTTATCTGATCAGCTTCAGGGTGCCAAGGTGTTTTCCAAAATTGACTTGAGATCTGGCTACCATCAGTTCAAGATTAGGGCATCGGATGTCCCTAAGACAACTTTTCGGACTCGGTATGGTCACTATGAGTTCTTAGAAATGTCATTTGGCTTGACTATTGCTCCATCGGCCTTTATGGATTTGATGAACCATGTGTTCAACCCCTATCAAAATTCTTTTGTGGTCATCTTCATTGATGATATTTTGGTCAACTCGCGCAGTCTAGAGGAGCCTGAGCAACATCTTCAGATCATACCTCAAACTTTGAGCGATCTTCAATTATATTCCAAGTTTTCAAAGTGTGAGTTTTGGTTGGACTCGGTTGCCTTCTTGGCCATGTTATATCTTTCGAGGGCATTAAGGTGGATCCTAAGAAGATTGAGGTAGTTCATAATTGGCCTAGACCTACTTCAGGTATAAAAATTCTGAGCTTCTTGGGTTTGGCGGGTTATTATCGCTAGTTCGTGGAGGGGTTTTCATCTATCCCAACTCCATCGACCAAGTTAACCCAGAAGGGTGCATTTTTAGATGGTCCGACGAGTGTGAGTTTAGCTTTCAGAAGCTCAAGACTGCATTGACTATAGCCCCAGTATTTGTGTTGCCTACAGGCTGGGGATCTTATACCATGTATTATGATGCATCGCATATTGGGCTTGGCACGGTGTTGATGCTGGACGATAGGATGATTGCCTACGTGCCTCGGCAGTTGAAGGTTCATGAGAGGAATTACCTTGTTCATGAATTAGAGTTGGCAGCCATTGTTCACACGCTGAAGATTTGGAGGCACTATTTGCACGTCGTTCATTGTGAGGTCTATACCGACCATCGGAGTCTCCAACACCTATTCAAGAAGAAAAACCTTAACTTGTGGCAATGGAGATGTTTATAGTTCTTAAAAGACTATGATATCACGATATTATATCATCCGGGGAAGGCCAATATAGTGGCCGATGCATTTAGTAGGATGGTCGAGAGCATAGGCAGTTTGGCATATTTACCGATAGCAGAGAGGCTAGTAGCCATGGATGTTTAGGCCTTGGCCAATTAGTTTGTGAGATGGGATGTTTTGGAGCCCAGTCGTGTTCTTGCTTGTGTTGTAGCATAGTCATCATTGTTGTAGCGTATCAAGGCTCGCCAGTTTGATGATCCTCACGTGTTGGTGTTGAAGGATACAGTGTAGCGGAGTGGTGCTAAGGAAGTTTTTATTGGTGAGGATGGTGTTATGCGACTTCAAGGCCGGATTTGTGTTCCAAATTGGTGAGGAGAGTCACAGTTTGCTCTATTCCATTCACCTAGGTGTCACAAAGATGTACCGTGACTTGAAATAATACTTTTGGTGGCGAAGAATGAAGAAAGATATTGTTGCTTATGTCTCTCAAAATTTAAATTGTCAATAGGTGAAGTATGAGCATCAGAAACCGGGTGGGTTGATTCAGAGATTAGAGATACCGTAGTGGAAGTGGGAGCGCATCACTATAGATTTTGTGGTAGGCTTACCATGGACCTTGAGGAAATATGATACTGTCTGTGTTATTGTGTACCGGTTGACTAAGTTTGCACACTTCATTCGGGTGGCTACTTCCTATTCTTTAGAGCGGTTGGCTCAGATATACATCCAGGAGATTATCCGCCTGCATGGCATGCCCATTTCCATCATTTATGACCGAGGCACGCAGTTCACATTTCATTTTTGGAGAGCCATGCAGCGTGAGTTTAACACGTGGGTCGATATGAGCACAACGTTTCATCCTCAGATGGACGGACAGTCCAAGCGCACTTTTCAGATTTTGGAAGACATGTTACGTGCTTGTGTTATGGATTTCAGAGGTTCATGGGATCAGTTTTTACCTCTAGCGGAGTTTTCCTACAACAACAGTTATCAGTCTATATTCAGATGGAGTCTGTAACACCCCAAAAGATTTTGAAGAACTTAAGTGTAAAGCCCGGTAAAATTTTGCAAAGAAAATAATGTTTCATGGTGCCGGATTAGGCTTACTTGTTTGAGGATTATAGAAATTCAAAACTCGCCGCGGCTCGGACCTTTTGGGTTGAACAATGCACGGGAAAGTAAAGGAAACTTTTTGGCGGAACTGTGAATTTCTGCGGTCTATTATGCGACCGCATAATGGCCACAGAGTGATGCAGTTATTTGGGTCTGTTGGAAGCAATTATGCGGTCAACTATGCGACCGCATAACTGTTAACTGTCTTGGTTAATAGTTAACAGTTAACCGAAATAGACCGCAATTATGCGGCCTATTTTCTTGGTTGTTTGTTTCCTTAACATGTAAATCCTTGTTTTCCTCTGTGTTGTATTAACTGTCTTGATTCTGTATTGTTAACTTTCCGTAAATTTCTTATTGTTTCATTATATTGTCATTATCGTTATATTGGTATATCCTTCGTCTTGTTTCATATTATCTCCAGTAGGGCCTTAACCTAACCTCGTCACTACTCTACCGGGGTTAGGCTTGGCACTTACTGGGTACCGTTGTGGTATACTCATACTATGCTTCTGCACATCTTTTTGTGCATATCCAGGTACTTCCTATCAGTCCCTGCATTAGTGAGCTGAGGTTGCTTTGGAGACTTCAAGGTACACCTGCCCGCGTCCGCAAGCCTCAGAGTCCCCTTCTATCCTATTATTCCTTATTCCATTACACTATTTTAGACAGTGATGTATAGGATTATTCAGAATTGTTATTAGAGCTTGTGACTTACACTTCACCAGGTTTTGGGAGTTGTACATTCTGAGTTACAAATTTTATTTATGCAGCTGTTGATCTTTTGAGATTTTTAAGTTGTTATTTTAAATTTTTCCGCATTTTGATAGACTTACCTAGTTTTAGAGACTAGGTGCCGTCACGACATCCTACAGAGGGGATTTGGGGTCGTGACAGTGCAGCTTGATGAAAACATGACCTGTGAGGAAAATCAAGTGGCTATTCTAGACAGGCAGGTTCGTAAATTGAGATCCAAGAGTTTTTCTTTTGTGAAAGTGCAATGGAGGGGTCATATGATTGAGGAGGCTATGTGGAATTCCGAGTCCGATATGCTGAGTAGTTAGCCCCATCTTTTTACCAATTCAGGTACTTTTCTATGTTGGTTCGAGGACAAACGTTTCTTTTAGAGGTGAAGAATGTGACGACCCGATAGGTCATTTTAAGTATTAGCCTTTATTTCCGTGTTCCGAGACCTCTATTAGCTTCATTAGATGTTTCTTGATTTACATGCATGGTCCGTGTCATTTTTCGGAAAATATTTTACTTAAAAACATGAAGAAAAAGTGATTTTAGGCTTAAAATAAGACTTGAGTTGACCACGGTCAACAGTTTTGGTAAACGATCTCAGATCGGTATTTGGACGATTTCGGTTGGTTCGTATCATATTTTTAAACTTGTAAGCACTTTTGGTTGTGGTCCGGGGTGATCCGAGTGCATTTCGGAGCGTTATGTGAAAATGCGTTTTAAAGTTGGAATTCTTGAGTTTTGATGATTTGAGGTAGCGAGCAAGTTTATATGATATTATTACACTTGTGTACATGTTTGGTTTGGAGCCCGAGGGGCTCAAGTGAAATCTGGATGAGTTTGTATAATTAGGCAACTACTAGTGGATTCCAATTGCTGGTGTCTATTGCAGATCTCGCAATTACGAGGACATGCTCGCATTTGTGAGCCTCTCTTTTGCGGTCAAACGATCGCATTTGCGAAGTGGGATCTGGGACTGCGATTCCACATTTGTGAATAAATGTTCTCTTTTACGATAAGGTTTAGAATTGCTTTTGTGATCTAGGGGATCCCATTTGTTATACCTTGTTGAGTGGAACAGCTTCGCAATTGCGAAGCTTGGCACGCATTTGCGAGGGGAGTGACCTTCGTAAATTTGAAGATTTTGTCGTATTTGCGATGTTTGCATGACTATTGTAGTGGTTGCTTTTGCAATAAGTGTTTCGCAAATGCGGGCTTCGTAATTGCGATCAAGAGTTCACAATTGCGATACTTGCAACTGAGTAAAAGAGGGGAATATCGTGACGTATCTTATTTTACACCATTTCTCAACCCCAAACACTCCAGATGCAATTTGTGAAGAATTATTTCCTCCCAATTTTATTGGTAAGTAACTCTAATCCATTTTCTATCAATTCCCCATTACTTTCATGAGTTTTCAACATCAAATCTAGGATTTCCATGGTAGAAACTAGGGATTTTGAGTAAAAATTAGAGATTTTATAAAATTGAGATTTAGACCTGAAATTGAGGTCGGATTTTGAAACAAATCACTTAACCAGACTCGGGAGTGAATGGATAATCAGATTTTGGTCCGGATCTCGGATTTTGACCAAGTGGGCCCGGGGTTCACTTTTGTTGGCTTTTTTCAATTTCATCAAAGATTGAACCTTTTTCATTTGTGGATAGTTTCTAAACATTATTTTGAATTGTTTGAATAATATTTAGCTAGATTTAGTTAGCTTGGAGGTTTGTTAGAAAGGAAAACTCATGATTGATAGTTGAGTTGGTTGCGCAAAGAGGTAAGTGTCGTGTCTAACTTTGACTTGAGGGAATTAGGATTTGTTGGTCTATTTGTTATATGAATTATGTAGGAAAATAGTGTATATGCGAGTTGACGAGTGTATATGTGTCGTCAAGTGTTAAAGCACGCGGGATTGGGCTATTTACCTTTATGTCATCACTTATTTCATGTTATCTCTTGTTATATGCTTTGATTGCTACGTGATCATACTTGTTATCCATACTTTACTTGTTAGGTGTTATTTACTTGTTACTTATTTTGATTTATTCATTTCTCGCTCAATATCTGGTTACCTGCTATATATTCCTACATGTATTAATGTATAACCTCACTGCTTCGTGTTTAACTTGCTTTCATTGACTTTACATCACTTGTTGCACTTTACTATGTTATTCCGATTTCTGTGAGATCTTTAGTTATTCTTGTATCGGTGATTGGTAGAGAATTATAAATACGAGGTATTGGTTATCCTCTGTTGTACTGGTAGTTCCATGATGTTCTGTACGCTTTATTCTCCTTTCGTGTTGAGATTTTTATTATTATTATGTTGAGTTGTTTATGTTAATGAGTTGGTATTGGGATCGGGTTGTACGTCGTAATAATTATTTTATTAAATAATGAGATCGGGTTGTACTCCTCAACAATTATTGTGTTTAGTGCTGGGATCGGGTTTTGCGCCGGAATAAAGTTTGATATGTTGTAGTTGTCTGTAGTAGTAGAGTTTTATCTCGGTACTATGATATAAGATATGAGATTTGAGATCATGTTATTCTGGGGTCCTCACGTAGATGACATTCGATTTTATTTTTATGAGTTTACTACTTTAGTTATATTTATATATTCTGTTATTATTATTCGTACAAGTTTTTTGTGAGTGTCTTGTCATAGCCTCGTCACTATTTCGTCGAGGTTAGGCTCGATACTTACAGAGTACAAGAGGTAGGTTGTACTCATGATATACTTTTGCACTTCTTGTGCAGATCCCGGTGCTGGTCCTAGCGGCGCGTAGAGGAATTCTGCTCGGATCCGACTGCTATAGGAGACTTGAGGTAGAGCTGCCCAGCTATTAAGTCTTTACTGTTTATTTTGTTTCAAACAGTTGTATTTTGTTCAGACCATACTTTATAGTACTCTAGTTGCTCATGTACTGGTGACATCGATTTTTGGGATTTGTCTAGACCATGTTATATAATGAATATATCTTATGAACTTCAGTTTTGCCAATCGTTAATTATAATTATTACTCGGATTTAAATTCTCAAAATGATTAATTGATTATCTAATATTGGCTTACCTAGCAACTGAATGTTAGGCGCTATCACGGTCCCATTGTTGGAATTTCGGATCGTGACAGTCCTATTTTACGGATAAATACTAAGATGATTGAAACAAGAAGTATGTTTGATAGAGCTACACTATTTTTAGAAGTATTTCTATTTTGACGTAGGGGGTGTTATAATAGGAGTTTACCACTTTGCTATGTGAAGTTTATTTTAGAATAATAAAGTGATAAGTAGTTAAAGAAATAATATAGTAATAAGGTGTAAAACATAACTATTTTGGTCAAGTTACACTTTCTAAGAAAGGATGCCATTGCATATTTTTATAACTTAACGACGAACAAAGAATATTCAAATTGGGATGAAAAGTAGCGTTTTCCATAATCAGACAATTAAAGTCGTCTAATGTTCAAGATTAGTTTATCATTGTCGTTATGAAAGGACCCTCCACTTCCAACCAAGAGGTTGTGAGTTCGAGTCACCCAAGAGCAAGGTGGGGAGTTCTTGGAGGGAAGGATGCCGAGGGTCATTTGGAAACAGCCTCTCTATCCCAGGGTAGAGGTAAGGTCTGCGTACACACTACCCTCCCCAGACCCCACTAGTGGGATTATACTGGGTTGTTGTTGTTGTTGCCGTTATGAAAGGAAAAGAGAAAAAAGAAAAGAAGAATTTCTAATATTTTAAATATGCATGATCACGATTAGTAGCCAGATTCCGCTTTACATCATGTGAACTTTTGTAAATTGAATCAAATCCTTCATCTTGGGATATTAAAAATGAATTAAATGTAAAACATTTTCTCATATCAATACTCTAAACACTAAAGCCTTGAACAAATCTTTTGTGGTACAGTACGTAGTCCTACTTTGTGAACAAATTGGTCTTTGTCAAAATGGAAAAGACAGCCATCTTTCCGAACTCTCAAGCTTATATAATTTTTCAAATTGAAAGTTTGTTTTTTCCCGTTAAGCATAAGGACGATATTTAGAACATTAACGCAGTATTCAATATTTCTTGCTTAGAACGGCATTTAACGTACCTTGAATTCAGAAATGATCATTTACTGGATTGCACTATTGCAGTTTGTCATTCATCTAGGGGGTAAATGGATGGGTTGGGCGGATTTTGGACGGGTCAAAATAGGTTGAGTCATTAATTGGGCGGGTCAAATGACCCGTCCAAAAGTTATTTGGGCTAAGATGGGTTGGGTCGAGATGAGCTAAAATTTGGTCATAGCTCAACCCGCCCAACTCTTATCAAGCTTTGCTTAATCTGTAGTGTTTTCTTATGAATTGTATAATTACTAAATAAGATTTTTTTTCTTTTGTTACGGTCATATATAACATATCAAACAAAATAAAGTTATTTCTAAGATATTTTAACAAAGTTACTCATGTATCAATTTGGGCTAAAAATCAACCCAACTTTAAATGGGTTGAGATGAGTTGAGTCAAGATAGGTTGGGTTTAATAAATGGGCGGGTTAATAACCAGTCCAACCTTGGACGAGTTGGACGGGTCATTTGGGCTTGGGCCAAATTTGACGCCCTACGGTTTCATCCAATTAGGTAAATGAATTTAACATCAACTACATCTAAGTAATCGGACTAATAGAAACATACTTATTCCATTCTCTGAGTTAGAAAATTATAATCAAAACACAGTAAATAATGAAAAACATTTATGATATAAGCTAGAATTATACATTGATCGTAACAAGAAGTTGCCTTTATTTATATCCCCTAAATGATGGCATGAATTAGGCATTCGTTTATTCAATTTGAGAAAGTTGATTCCTTTCAAATCATGTACATGATAAAGTTGCAATAATGGGAAAAAGTATTTTAGTTTTCCTACGTTTTCCCAAGCTACGCCTACTAAAAAAGTGAAAATATACAAATAATGTGGCTTCTTCTCTTCCAAGAAGACAAATAAATAAAGGGGAAGAGATATACTTCTTCAAGGCAAGAAAACAAGTAACTACCCCTGTTACCCATTGCTTTCTTGTCTTTTCCCTTTTATTGAACGACCATCTATGTCTATCAGCTTTTGCTCTAAAGGAAAAAGAATATAAAAAGTAAAGAAATAAAAAAAGCCTATTGCTAAAAATAAATTATAATAGTGGCATTTCCTATAACTAGCTCTTGTTGAAAGAGCCACTAACCATGACACCTCTTTGACCAAGAATGATTAACACTGCCTTACACTCTTTATTGTCGTTACATAGATTAAAGGAGGACTTCTTTCTTTTTTTCCAAAAATTCCAATTTCATCATTTTGTTGTGTATCTTGTTATACCATATAAGATCTTGGGCAATATTTTGGGTTGAAATTTAATATTTCAAATACCTTATATCGTGGCCTAAATTCTTATTAATTCTTATCTGGTTAACATGGAACCTAAACCTCTGGCAATTAGTGGAGTAAGTCAAGGCTTAATATCTTTAGAAATCGTCATTTGGCTAAACTCAGGATGTTATTTATTTCCCTTAATAGATTAGTACTTAAAACCTGGCAAAATTTCAGAATTTGTATGTTAAAAGAAAGTTTTTGGATTATATCTGTGAGACTCTACATGTTACTAGACTAAAGAAGAAGAAAAAAACAAGTCTAGTACTCCCTCTGTCTCATATTACCTGTCGTGTTTTTGTTTTACACGTCCTTTAAGAAATATTAATTAGGAAAGGGATTAGACTATTTTACCCTTATTTATATTTTAATATGAAATCTCTCTTCATTGAATATTTATTCTATTTATGTATTATCTCCATGTTCAAGAATAATTATTATTAAGGATAAAAAAAGAAAAAATAACTAATTTTGTCTTGAACTTCTAAAATGATAAATAATTTGAAATAATTATTTTTGTAACCACTGATAATGTGAGACGAAAGAGTAATGATTTTTTGGAATATAGAAAGAAAGGAAAGAAGGAAGGATTTGAGGGTTGGATGTGTTGGAATGTGGGTCTCCGGAGATAATTTATTGCTTTATAACTCTCAAATAATGCTTAATTTATTGTTTTCTGATTCTAACTCTCAAATAATGCTCTACAAAAGCTCATTTGCTAAGTGGTGGGTGGACACTCTCCTTCATGGCATTCACCAACTAATCAACATCAAGATTTGGATAACAAAGTAGAAATCCATTTGCCCTCTTTATTATCTATACTAAGTTTACACTCGCGTCTTTTACACACAGTATAATAATAATCGTCAGTTAAATATTTATTATCTATATCAATACACATTTAAAGTAGGTCTGCAAATATAATGTACGTTAGCATTTGTATTAAGACGACTAACAATCATAGTAATCATTGTAATACATATTCTCACAAAACTTTAAATAATTACATAGAGTTTGTTAGGTGTTATTTATAAAATGTGAAAGTTCTTTCATCATAAAGTACTAAAATGATATACAAACTAAAACACTATAATTTAACAAACTAGCACTTATAAAATTAAATATGAATGAAACACAATCCTTTTAAAAGTTGTGTATACGGATAGAACCGAGCTCTATGCTTGATCGGGGCATCTAGAACAATAGGTCAAGGCTCTGCACCTACGTAAAAGATCGAAATAACAGATGTAACTGAGCTCGATATCGAAGATCGAAGTTCGAACGAAACCATTAGATTTGCCCTCGAGTTTATCGGGGACACGACCGACCCCGCTTCTAACGACCTCGAAGAAAAGCTTTGCCAACTCACAAGACAAGTATCCGTGATTCTCGTCATTAACCAATTATTATGGCGAAAATTACGGGATTAAGTCAAAAAAGGAGCCAACGGTCTACATAATTTCTTATAAAATAATGTCTTAAAGGTTTCATATCCCCCTATATATAAAGAGAATGGAGTAATTCATTGGACAACGTAACATACTTCAAAGAACAACATACTATTTTTCCCAGCTTTGTTCATATTATTCTGGCTTCAACAATATCACATATAAATTAGAAGGAAGTTAACCTTGCGAGGCTTAAGTTGTTCAATCTGCATGGTTTGCATTTATATTTATATTTATTCTTGCATATTAGATCTAATTTCTCACTTTGTATCGAATTAGATCACATATTCTTAAAATCGTATATAAATTCAATTGTTATCCGATTTTCCGGGTAAACAAGTTGCAATGAACTTTATTTTTGAAATTTTACGAATCACGAAATTTTAATGTCTAACAGTATTAGAAGATACAATGAAAAGCAACGATTATTTATTAATGGACGGATACTATATTTTGTTAAGAAGTTGTTGCTTTTTATATAAAAATATTGCAGCTCGTAAGATTTTAATTTATTATATCATTTACAAATGAAACAACACTATCAATCAATTTAGTAAACACATCTATTGCCATTCCCCATATATATATATATATATATATATATATATATATATATATATTCCAAACAACTTTTCGTTTGATGAGTTCATATTGTCTGATTGTAACAATTGCATATTTCGATTTATGAGTTCACATTTTCTTTAATTGTAATAATTTTATATTCAATTTTTAGGTGAATGCCAATAATATATTGATCTATATGTAAGATTTTCTTACGTTCTGGTGGCCCAATAAGTTTAAGGCCTATAATTAATATTTAATTATGGGCAAATCTCATCCGTCCGATCGGTTACTTGATGGACGTACCGGATTAAATGAGAACCACTATAAATTGGTTATCTCCCCACCCATTAGGGTTACCGTATTTTTATTTTTTTCTCTTCCATCACTAAAGTCGGCGGTAACGAAAGCTAGAGCAAGGGGCGAGAAACCAATTTGAATTAACGCTTCCGCTTCACGATGATGGCTTACGATTCAGGTATGTTTTTTGTACGATTTTGTATAAGATTATCATGTTCAAGATCCTAGTATGCAATTAAAGTTTATCCTTACATGTGGTATCAGAGCATGGAATTTGAACTAATATTCTTCATTATGAAAGTACTATTTACGAATAAAGCATCAAGAAGCATTAGAATAAATTTTCTATCTGCAATAGCTTATGTTCCTGTAGTGATTAGGGGAGGAATTTATCCTTAAAATACTACGGCTAATTTTTGTGGGGTTTTCCCAAAAGAATGATTCTCATAGAAATTTTACCCTATTTACGAATAAAGCATCTAGAAGCATTAGAATAAATTTTCTATCTGCAATAGCTTATGTTCCTGTAGTGATTAGGGGAGGAATTTATCCTTAAAATACTACGGCTAATTTTTGTGGGGTTTTCCCAAAAGAATGATTCTCATAGAAATTTTACCCTATTTACGAATAAAGCATCAAGAAGCATTAGAATAAATTTTCTATCTGCAATAACTTATGTGCTTCATTCTTTTTTTTAATAATTATTTTATTGAAAATCGGTGTATTGAAATTAAACTTTTGAGGCTTTAATACTTTAATAATTTAACAATGAATTCAGTGAATCACTTTGCCCAGTTAACTTGTTCTCCTATATGTTCATATTCGCAAGTATCCTTGTCACTTTAGGTTTGGGCTAGATTAAATTTAATTTATTAATATTTATAGTTTATTAATATTCTGGGCATAATAGTTGACGTTTGTTACCGTGGGGTTTTTAATGTATTATGGACCATTAAGTAGATGAAATTAAATTTCATCTTTGAAGTTAATAGACACATGTTTTAAGATTGCACCTTTGCCCTGCATCAACAATTACATAGATATCCCTCATAATATATTTATTGTGATATGGTTCTTATTATTATTATATTATGTAACAATTAATATATATGTTTAAAGTTGTATAGTTTGTTAGTCACCAAAGTGACCAAATAAGAATGTCTAAAATATTTACATGCATAAATAGTTTTTTTGTTATGCTCATTTTATATGTGCATTTATGTTTATATAGTTTGTTAGTCACCAAAGTGGCTAAGCTAGTTTATTTATGAAATTACGCATACATAAAATTATAGTTTATCCATGAAATTAATGAAATGCCTATAATTAAAAATTAGTGGATAAATTAATATTCACAATTGCTAGAACTTAAAGATTTACCCAAAGGTGAATTAATTATTCTATGAATAGTGAATATGATGAGGTAAATTAATATTCTTAGTCAAATATATATTGTCTGTCCAAAGATGACATATATATTTGGTTAAAAATATTTAATTACCTATTAAAGATTAAATAGCATTTAAATTATGATAGTGTGTCGTAGTATTTACCCAAAGGAGAATTGCGATATGCTTTAACTGTTTTGTTGAATCCATATTGATTTGTGTGTATGTATTATCTATTTTGCAGCTATTCTTTTTCATTCGCTTGCTTCGTATGTTACTGTGTTCAACGGATTGAACTTCTCTGAATAGCGTGAACAAGTCCAGTTCCACTTAGGTGTGATGGATCTTGACTTGACTCTGCTGAATGATAAGCCCGCTGCCATTACTGATTCGAGCAGTGCGGATGAGAAGTCTTTCCATAAAGCATGAGAACGCTCTAACAGGCTAAGCCTTATGTTTATGCAAATGAATATTGCCAACAACATTAAGAGTACTATTCCACAAACAGAAAGTTCCAAGGAATACCTGAAGTTTGTGGAAGAACGTTTACGTTCTGCAGATAAGTCTCTCGCTGGTACACTAATGGCTGAACTCACGACCTTGAAGTTTGATGGGTCGCGTAGTATGCAAAGCAATATCATCGAGATGACTAACATTGCAGGAAGACTTCAGACCTTGCGGATGAAAGTGGATGATTCCTTCTTGGTTCAGTTTATTCTGAACTCATTGCCTCCTGAGTATGGACCTTTTCAAATTAACTATAACACTATTAAGGATAAGTGAAATGTTAGTGAATTGTACAGTATGCTTACTCAGGAGGAGTCAAGACTTAAGAAACAAGGGAGTCATTCAATTAATCTCACGGGTCAAGGAGCTGGTAAAGGACTTAAAGTGAAGTCCAACAAGTTCAAGAAGAAGAAAGCACCTACTAAAGCTCTACGGGATGCTAAGAAGGAACATAAGGCAGATACATGTTGTTTCTGTAACAACGAAGGACACTATCAGAAAGATTGCCTGAAACGTAAAGCTTAGTTTGAAAAGAAAGGTACAATTAGTGCTTTTGTATGTTTCGAATCAAATTTAATAGAAGTTCCTAATAATACTTGGTGGCTTGATTCTGGTGCAACTGCTCATGTATCTACTATGTTGCATGGATTCCTTACAATCCAAACTACAAATCCAAATAAGGATTTCTTATTCATGGAAAATCGTATGAAGGCTCCAATTGAAGGCATAGGGACTTATCGTTTGATCATAGAGACTGGACGTCACCTTGATCTATTACAGACTCTTTATGTACGTTTAGTTTCTAGGAATTTGATTTCTCTTTCAAGACTTGATATTTCTGGATTTGATTTAAAGTTTGGAAATGGATGTTTTAATTTATATAAGAATGCTATTTTTTATTGTCCTGGTTTTCTTAGTGATGGTTTATATAAATTGAAACTCGATATTGGTTTTTCTGAATCCCTTCTTAATGTTCAACATGATATTAGAATTAAACGTAGTTCACTAGATGAAAGTTCTGCTTACTTGTGGCATAGACGTTTGGGTCATATATCCAAAGAAAGGTTAGAAAGATTAGTAAAGAATGAGATTCTTTCGAATCTAAATTTTACTGATCTTACTATATGTTTGGACTGCATTAAGGGAAATCAAACCAAGCATAGTAAGAAAGGTGCCACAAGAAGCACCCAGCTTCTTGAAATTATACACACCGATATTTGTGGACCCTTTGATGTTCCATCTTTTGGTATAGAGAAATATTTTATCACTTTTATCGATGATTTTTCACATTATGAATACATCTATTTGCTGAAAGAAAAATCTCAAGCAACATATGCTCTCAAAGTGTTTGTTAATGAGGTTGAAAGGCAATTAGATAAAAAGGTGAAAATTATTAGGTCAGATATAGGTGGTGAATATTATGGAAAATATAATGAATCGGGATAATATCCAGGTCCATTTGCAAAGTTCCTCGAGGAACATGGCATATGTGCACATCATACTATGCCAGGAACACCTCAACAAAATGGTATTGCAGAAAGGCGTAATCGAACACTTATGGATATGGTTAGGAGAATGATAAGTAATTCCTCATTATTCAAATCATTGTGAATGTATGCTCTTAAAACCGATGTATATTTATTAAACAGGGTTCCTAGTAAGGCAGTTCCAAAGACCCCTTTTGAACTGTGGACAGGAAGGAAACCTAGTTTAAGGCACCTGTATGTTTGGGGTTGCCCAGCGGAAGCTAGAGTTTATAATACACAAGAAAAAAAAATTAGATTCTCGAACAGTAAGTGGTTACTTTATTGGTTACCTAGAGAAATCTAAAGGGTATATGTTTTACTGTCCAAACCATAGTTCGACAATTGTTGAAACCGGTAATGCAAGATTCATTGAGAATGGTGAAGTTAGTGGAAGTGTTGAAAAATACAGTGTGGAAATAAAAGAAGTGAGGGTCAATATTTCATTACCCACGAATGTTCCTACTTCCACACAAATACCAAATATTGTTCCAGTTGTTGAGGAACACTTTGACAACACCGAGCAACATTTGGATGAAACACTTTATGAAGAAACTAACTCACAAATATCTGACACAAATGAACCACAAGAAATGCCATTAAGAAAATCTCAAAGAGTTAGAAAGTCGGCTATTTTAGATGATTACGCAGTTTATTTGCAAGAGTCAGATTTTGACATTGGTCTTAATAAGGACCCGGTTTCATTTTCACAAGCCATAGAAAGTAATGAGTTTGACAAATAGATTGATGTCATGAAGGAAGAGCTAAAATCCATGGAATACAATAAAGTTTGGGATCTTGTTGAATTTCCAGAAAGTTCTAAAAGAATCGGGTGTAGATGGGTCTTTAAGACCAAACATAATTCAAATGGAAATATTGAACGATACAAAGCCAGACTTGTTGCCAAGGGTTATACTCAAAAAGGAGGCATTGATTATAAAGAGACCTTTTTACCGGTCTCAAAGAAAGACTCGTTAAAAATTATTATGGCTTTGGTGGCTCATTATGATTTAGAGTTACACCAAATGGATGTGAAAACTGCCTTTCTTAATGGAGACCTCGAGGAGGAAGTTTATATGGACCAACCAGAGGATTTCGAAACTAAAATAAAATGTCAAATGGTGTGTAAAACTGAAGAAGTCAATATATGGACTTAAACAAGCCTCATGACAATGGTATATAAAGTTTAATGATACCATACCAACTTTTGGATTTGTGAAAAATACCGTTGATCGGTGTATTTACCAAAAGATCAGTGGGAACAAGTTTATATTTTTAGTCCTATATGTTGATGATATTCTACTTGCTGCTAATGATTTAGGCATATTACGTGAGATTAAAAATTTTCTCTCTAAGAATTTTAAAATGAAAGATATGGGTGAGGCATCCTATATGATGTGAATAGAAATATTCTGTGATAGGTCACAAGGATTATTGGGATTGTCTCAGAAAGGATATATCGAAAGAATTCTAGAGAGATTTAATATGAACAATTGTTCAGCAGGAATTGTTCCAATTCAAAAAGGGGATAAATTTAGTCTCATGCAATACGCTAAGAGTTATGTAGAATGAAAAGAAATGGAATCAATTCCTTACTCTTCTATTGTTGGTAGTCTGATGTATGTTCAGACTTGCGCAAGATCGGATATTAGTTTTGCGGTCCGAATGCTGGAAAGATATCAGAGTAACCCAGGAATTGATCACTGGAAAGCTGCAAAGAAAGTTTTGAGGTACCTGAAAGGAACGAAAGATTACATGCTCATGTATAGGATATCCAAGAATTTGGAAGTTGTTGGATACTCGAATTCAGATTTTGCTAGATGTATTGACACTAGAAAGTCTATGTTTGGTTATTTGTTCCAATTAGCTGAAGGAGCAATATCGTGGAAGAATGCCAAACAGTCTGTCATTACTACATCCACGATGGAAGTAGAATTTGTGGCATGTTTTGAAGTTGCAATTCATGCATTATGGCTGCGAAACTTTATTTTAGGACTTGGAGTTGTCGACATCATTACCAGGCCGCTGAAAATTTACTATGATAATTCTACAGCAGTATTCTTCTCCAAGAATAATAAGTACTACAAAGGTGCCAAGCATTTGGAATTAAAGAACTTTACCGTCAAAGAGGAAGTTCAGAAACAAAGAGTGTCACTTGAGCATATTAGAACTGATCTCATGATTGCAGATCCGTTAATGAAAGGTTTACAGCCAAAGACATTTAAGGAACATGTACATAGAATGGGTCTTGGTTGTATTTATGATTGATGTATTTATAATTTTTGACACTCTGATCTCATTTACGTGTTTCTGATATACATTAATGATTTCTTGTTTCTCATAATGATGTACACATTATTGTTTTGAGATATTGCAGGATAAGTCTCAATGAGACATTATTGTGGACCATAATATTTTATAGCTTATGAACCTGATATGATAAATTACTAATATTGTAGTATATGGAAGGGAGTATGTAGACAAATTATATATAACCGCCATAACTCACATTTACTAGTTCATCGTATTGTGGTATTTATGGTGGACATTATAGAAGAGATTTATTTATGCACAACTAATATTCCTATATTAAATATTAATATTATGTGATTATTGGGCAAAGTGGGAGAATGTAATATTTTCTTACGTTTTGGTGGCCCAATAAGTTTAAGGACTATAATTAATATTTAATTATGAGCAAATCTCATCCGTCCGATCAGTTACTTGAAGGACATACCAGATTAAATGAGAACCTCTATAAATTGGTCCTTTCCCCACCCATTAGGGTTACCGTGTTTTTATTTTTCTCTCTTCCATCACTAAAGTCGGCGATAACGAAAGGTAGGGTAAGGGGCGAGAAACCAATTTGAATTAACGCTTCCGCTTCACGATACTGGCTTACGATTCATGTATGTTTTCTCTACGATTTTGTGTAAGATTATCATGTTCAAGATCCTGGTATGCAATTAAAGTTTATGCTTACACTGCAAACATAAATATTAGTTGTATTTTATTAAGGTAAATAAACTTATATTGATATATTGTAAGGCGAGCATTAAATATCCCAATAACTAAACCTGGTAAGACGTATAATTTCTCTTCAAATTTTATGCTCACTGTCACTGTCCAAAATTCTACCTTAAGGATTGTGATGGCACCTAGTCTCTAAAATTAGGTAAGCCGATAACTTGCAATAATTAAATCAATTAAACATGACATAATGAAAACATGGTTTAATATAAATACAGAAATAAAGATGATACAAGCATATGCGGCAATAATCACAACACATTCTCCTACGACTAGGTAGTACAGAGTCACGAACTCTACTGAATACATAGATATAACTCAAAATATAATATTGTTGGGGTAGAGAATTGGCAGTAATAATGTAAGAAAAGGATTCCAAAGGACTGCGACGATCAAGCACCTCTATCTTGAATCCTCGTGATCAAGAAGCTCTCACTGCCTGAATCTGCTAGCTCCAATACCTAAATCTGCACAAAAATGTGCAGAAGTATAGTATGAGTATACCATGATCGGTACCCAGTAAGTATCAAGACTAACCTCAGAAGAGTAGTGACGAGGTTCAAGTCAAGACACTCTCTAATCAAGTAACTTGTGCAATATATCAATATAAAGCTAACAACAAAAAGCAAAATACATAAATGGCAACAAAGAGTAATCATGTGATAAAACAGCAAAATAATCAAAACACAGATAAAATACAAGTGAAAGCAATTAAGAGAAAGCAATGACAGTCATAATTATCAAACTGTTCCGACACAGGATTTACAATAAGAGACACCCAATCATATCTGTCATCTTACTTTTCTCTATATTTGGATATATCTCTTGATTCCTTGAGCTCTCGTGTATGTGTGTCCATTCTTGTGGGAGATTCTATTGTTATGGACCATTTATATCGGTCGTGTTCAGTTGATATTGGTGGTTTTGAACCTATCATGCTATTTTGTATTATCACGCCAAGACCGTGACACTGGCTATGCCAGGTTTGTCGCGGTTAGAGTGGAGGGGTGCATTGGATTATATTCCTAGCAGGGTTGTGTCCTTCCTTAAGGCACATCGGATGGTTGAGAAGGGATGTGAGACATATCTAGCCCTTGTGAGGGATGTTAATGATACTCCTACTGTTGAGTCAGTTCTGGTAGTGAGAGATTTTTCTGATGCGTTTGCAGTAGACCTTCCGGGCATGCAGGTCGATAGAGATATCGAGTTTGGTATTAACTTGTTGTCGTGAACTCAGCCCATTTCTATTCCACCAAATCGTATGGCACCAACAAAGTTGAAGGAGCAGTTGCAAGAGTTGCTTGATAAGGGTTTCATCCGGCCTAGGGTTTCGCCGTGGGGTGCTCCGGTTCTGTTTGTGAAGAAGAAGGATAGTTCTATGCGGATGTGTAATGATTATAGATAGATGAACAAGGTTACAATAAGGAACATGTACCCATTGCTGTGCATTGATGACTTATTTGACCAGCTACAAGGTGATAGAGTGTTCTCAAAGATTGATTTGAGTTCAGAGAATCATCAATTGAAGATTCGAGATTCGAATATTTTGAAGACTGCCTTCAGGACTCAATATGGTCACTACGAGTTCCTTGTGATGTCATTTGGGCTGGCCAACTCCCCAGCAACATTTATGCACCTGATGAATTATGTATTCCAACCATATCTTGATTCATTCATCTTGTGTTTATTGACGACATCTTGGTGTACTCTCGCAGTCAAGAAGATCATGAGCAATATCTGAGGATCATGCTCCAGACGTTGAGAGAGAAGAAGCTGTATGCAAAATTCTCAAAGTGTGAATTCTTGCGGGATTCAGTGGCATTTTTGACCATGTGGTGTCGAGGGAGGGGATTAAGGTAGATCCAAAGAAGATTAAAGCAGTTTAGAGTTGGCCCAGACCGTCTTCAGCTACTGAGGTTTGGAGTTTCCTTAGTTTGGCTGGGAATTATCGACGCTTTGTAAAGGGTTTCTCATCCATTGCTGCACCTATGACTAGATTGACCCAGAAGGGTTCTTATTTTAGATGGTCTGAGGAGTGTGAGGTGAGCTTTCAAAAGCTTAAGACTACTTTGACTACAGCCCCAATGTTGGTGTTGCCTACGGGTTCGAGGTCTTACACAGTGTATTGTGATGCGTCACGTATTAAGCTTTGCGCAGTGTTCATGCGAGATGGTAAGGTAATTGCCTACGCATTTTGGCACCTGAAAGTTCATAAGAAGAATTATCTGGTGCATGACTTTGAATTGGCAGCTATTGTTCATGCATTGAAGATTTGGAGACACTACTTGTACGGTGTTCCATGTGAGGTCTATACTGACCACCGGAGTCTCCAACATTTATTCAAGCAGAAAGATCTAAATTTGTGTCAGTGGAGATGGTTAGGGGTTCCTGAAGACCATGATATCATTATTCTGTATCATCTCGGGAAGGCCAATGTGGTGGCCGATGCCTTGAGTCGAAAGGCGGAGAGTATGGGTAGTTTGGCATACCTACTAATAACATAAAGTCCACTAGCCAAAAATGTTCAGGCCTTGGCCAATCAGTTTGTTAGATTGGATGTTTCAGAGCCCAGTCGAGTTCTTGCTTGCGTGATTTCTCGGTCTTCTTTATATGAGGGCATCAGAGAGCGTCAGTATGATGACCCCCATTTGCTTGTCCTTAAGGACACGTTACAGCACGGCGATGCCAAGGAGATTTCTATTGGAGATGATGAGGTATTGCATATGCAGGGTCGGTTATGTGTGCACAATGTAGATGGGTTACGTAAGTTGATCCTTCAAGAGGCCCACATTTCGTGGCACTCCATTCATCCGGGTGCCGCTAAGATGTATCAGGATTTGAGACAACACTATTGGTGGAGGAAAATGAAGAAATATATAGTGGAATATGTGACTCGGTGCCTAAATTGTCACTAGGTGAAATATGAGCATCAAAGGCCAGGTGGTTTGCTTCAGTGTCTAGAGATTCCCGAGTGGAAGTGGGAGCATGTTACCATGGACTTCATTGTTGGGCTCCCACATACTTTGAAGAAATTTGATGCTGTGTGGGTGATTATAGACAAGTTGACCAAGTCGACTCATTTCATTCCGGTGGCGACTACCTATTCTTCAGAGTAGATGACTCAGATCTATATCCGCGAGATTTTTCGACTTCATGGCATGCTGATATCCATTATCTCTGACTGGGACACGCAGTTTACATCGCACTTTTGGAGAGCCATACATTCTGAGTTAGGCACACGGGTTGAGTTGAGTACATCATTTAACCCACAGACGGACGGGTAGTCCGAGCGCACTATTTAGTGGAGGAGCAGCTGAAGAAAACTCCAACATATATATCAATCATGGACCTGTTAATGAGTTCCGACATTCATAAGGATGCCATGTTGAAAGTACTAAGCGGGGTAAGCGTACCAAGTAACACCACCAGTAAGGCGTTGGCCGTGACAATCGGGAAAATAGTCGAAGCAAATATGATCACTTTGACAAGAGACAAACTCTATGTCGAAGGCGCAAGTTCACATCACTATCAAATGCGAGGACAAAGTGGTGTCCCGGGTGTTGGTCGATGGCGGATCAGGAGTCAACATTTATCTGCTCTCTACCCTACGGGAGTTAGGAATTCATTTGAGGGAAGTCAAGGAAAGCCGCGTAAGGGTGAGAGCCTTTGATGGTTCACAAAAGGATGTTATTGGAGAAATTTATTTAGCCTTGTAGATCGGGCCAGTTGATTTTTAGGTGTTGTTTCAAGTGATGGACATCTCCTCCTCCTACGACTTACTGCTGGGCAAGCCATGGATACATAAGGCAGGGGCCATGCCATCCACTTTGCACCAATGCATAATATGTGAGTGGGAATTCCAGGAGATATATTTGGAGTATGTTGTTCCATTCATTGAAGGTATGTACTAAGGTGCCTTCCACACTGTGGAAATCATGCAGACTACCGAGATGAAAAAGACTAAACAAAACTTAGGAATGCAGTCGCCATATAGATCCAAGATGGATATGAGGCAGATGATGAAATATGGATACACACCAGAAACAAGGTTGGGGGCCAAGTAAGATGGAATCATGGAGCCAATTGAACATAATGGGCAGAAAGGAAGGGCTGGCATAGGATATCATCCTACGGAGGGGAAAATGCGCACCGTTAGCTCCGGGAAAAAGGTTTTTGTGCCAAAGCATGTTGCAAGTCCGAGAGAGAGTTCAGTACCCGAAGATGACATCATCGACGGTATGTGAAAGCTATTCGTAAATATGATTAAAGAATGCTATTAAGGTACTGACATCAAGACACCGACTATCATGTATGTCAAACCAGGGGAAGAGCTGCAGAATACCGTCAGTCCATCTTTGGTTAACGGGGAGTCTTGGTAGTATGGAACTGTAAAAGTTTCCTTTTGAAAAGTGCACGGTCAATTGAGGCATGTACCGTCTTTGTACCTTTTTGTCATTTGCCTCTTGTGAATGCTTAAGACGTTCCCCTTTTGATGAAATAAAAAGAATCATTTTCCTAAATATTGCAACTTTATTTGCCATTCTATTTATACTTAGCCTCTCTTTTCAGTAACCAAACCGCTAAAAAACCGCGTTCCACGAATATGACATATAACAAAACTGTTGACCACAATGACCCAGATTACGAGAATTATGATGAAAGCATAATGCCCGACAATATCCCGTAAGAAATAGAGTAGTTGGAGAGTCAGAAAAATCCCAACCTTAAAGAAACGGAAGTGGTCAATCTTGAAGTGAAGAAGATGTAAAAGAAACCGGAATCAACATTCATCTAGAAGTCGAGCAAAAGAAAAATATGATTGGGCTCCTCCGACAGTATGTCGATGTGTTCGCATGGTCCTATGATGACATGCCAGAATTAAGCACTAACATTGTCTCGCATCGACTACCCCCCGATCCTACCAGACTGCCGGTCAAGCAGAAACCAAGAAAGTTCAAACCTGATTTAAGTCCGAGGATAAAGGAAGAAGTGACCAAACAGATAGAAGCAAATGTGGTAAGGGTCACCAACTATCCAAGTTGGTTGGCAAAGATATTTCCGTCTTAAATCACATCTTTGGTGACCTGATTTCAGAACATGTATGGACTACTGAGATCGCAATAAAGATAGTCCAAAGGACGATTTCCCTCTGTCAAATATCCATATCCTCATCGACAATTGTGCAAAGCATGAACTGTAGTCATTTGTGGATTGTTTCACTGGATACCATCAAATCTTAATGCATGAGGATGATGCAGAGAAGACGGCTTTCACCACACCTTGGGGAGTCTACTGTTATAGAGTTATGTCATTTGGTCTCAAGAATGTCGGTGCCACCTACATGAGGGCCATGACGACCCTTTTTCACGACATGATTCATAAGGAGATTGAAGTTTATGTGGATGATGTCATCATAAAGCCACGAAAGAGCTCAGAGCACTTGGATGACTTGAGGAAATTTTTCGAACGCCTGCGAAGGTACAGTTTGAAGTTGAACCCAGCAAAGTGCGTGTTTAGAGTCCCCGCCAAAAAATTGTTGGGCTTCATTGTAAACAGGAAGGGAATAGAACTGGACCCATCAAAAACCAAATCTAAGAATTACCGCCACCGAAGAGCAAGAATGATGTCATGAGTTTCTTGGGCAGATTGAATTACATCTGTCATTTCATAGCCCCGTCCAAGGTAATATGTGAACCCATTTTCAAGCTGCTAAAGAAGGATGCTGCCACAAAATGGACAGAAGAGTGATAGAAAGCCTTTGACAGAATCAAAGAGTGCCTTTCAAATCCACCAGTGTTGGTTCCCTCCCCCCCCCCAGAACCAGGGAAGCTATTGTTGCTCTATTTGTCAGTCTTGGATAACGCCTTCGGCTGTGTGGTTGGGAAGCATGATGAAACTGGGAGAAAGGAGCATGCCATTTACTACTTAAGCAAGAAGTTCACGCTATGAGAGGCCAATTATACCCTGATAGAGCGCATTTGTTGTGCCCTGACATGGATTGCTCAGAAGCTAAGGTATTACATGTCAGCGTATACCATGCATCTGATATCTCAGCTCGACCCTCTCAAGTACATTTTTCAAAATCCAATGCCTACCGGAAAGCTAGCTAAATTGCAAATTATCCTCAACGAATTTGACATTGTGTACATAACTCAGAAGGCTATCAAAGTACAAGCTTTAGCCGACCACCTTGCGGAGAATCTAGTGGATGGGAATTACGAACCCCTTACCACATATTTCCCCGATGAAGAAGTACTATTTGTCAGAGAAGATATTGCAGAATCATACCTAGGCGGAGAATGTTTTTCGATGGAGCAGCAAATTTCAAAGGAGTCAAAATTGGGGCAGTCCTGATTTCAGAACCTGGACAACACTATCCAGCATCGGCAAAGATAAGATTCCCGTGTACCAATAATATAGCTAAATACGAAGCGTGCATTCTCGGAATCAGAATGGCAGTCGACATGAACATCAAAGAACTTTTGGTCATACGAGATTTCGATTTGCTGATACACCAAGTCCAAGGAGAATGGTCCTCCAAGAATGTCAAGATACTGCCATACCTACACTGTGTGAAAGAGTTGTGCAATAAGTTCACAAAGATTGAGTTCAAGCACGTCATCAGGATTCAGAACGAGTTTGTCGTCGCCCTTGCAACCATATCGTCTATGATTCAACATCCAGACAAGAACTACATCGACCCTATCGAGGTAGAGATCAGGGATCGACATGGCTATTGCTTCTATATAGATAAGAACCTGATGGTAAACCATGGTATCATGACATCAAGAGATTCCTTGCGACTAGAGAGTACCCGTAGAATGCTACTAACGGTCAAAAGTGAGCCCTCAGGAGGCTGGCAAACCATGTTTTCCTTAATGGGGAAGTCCTGTACAGGAGGACCCCTTAGGTTTGTTGAGATATGTAGACGCTGCTAAAGCAACCAGTCTATTGAAGGAAATACATGCAGGGACATGCGGACCCCACATGAACGGGTTCACATTAGCCAAGAAGATTTGAGAACTGGATACTTTTGGATGACCATAGAAAGCGACAGCATCCGCTATGTGCGAAAGTGTCACCAGTGCCAGATTCATGGGGATTTCATCCAATTTCCACCAAATAAGCTAAACGTAATGGGTTCACCTTGGTCGTTCGTTGCCTGGGCATGGACGTGATTGGATTTATAGAGCCCGCAACATCGAACGGACATCGTTTCATTTTGGTAGCTATCGACTACTTCACCAAATGGATCGATGCATCTACTTACAAGGCCGTTACGAAGAAGGTAGTGGCGGATTTTGTCTGAAAAAATATTGTCTACAAATTTGGGATACCAGAGTCTATCATCACTGAAGATGTCGCTAACCTCAACAGTGACCTCATGAGAGAAATCTACGAGAAGTTCAAAATCGTCCACCGAAATTCCACAGCCTATAGAACACAAATGAATGGGGCAGTCGAGGTAGCCAACAAGAATATCAAGAGAATTCTGCAAAAGATAGTGGACAATCATAGACAATGGCACGAGAAACTACCTTTCACTTTACTGGGTTATCGAACTACCATGAGGACATCCAGTGGGGCAATGCCGTACATGTTGGTATACGGCATTGAAGCAGTGATACCCGCAGAGGTCAACATACCATATTTAATATTCATTCAAGACGAAAAATTAGACGACGCAGAGTGGATACGTGTCAGACAGGAATAACTCATGCTCATTGACGAGAAAAGAATGGATGCAATATATCATGGTCAGCTATACCAGAACAGGATGGCCAGTGCATTTAACAATAGAGTGAAGCCTCGCCCATTAACATCGGGGCAGTTGGTTCTAAAGAAAATCTTTCCCCATCAAGAAGAAGCGAAAGGAAAGTTCGCACAAAACTAGCAAGGTCCTTACATGGTTCACTGAGAACTGTCGGGTGGAGCTCTAATATTGGAAGAAATGGATGGAGAAGTCAACACAAAGGCTATCAACTCAGACACAATCAAGAGATAATATGTCTGTAGACAAATAGAGTTAGGTTTTTTATGTAACAAAACTACATTCAACCTGACTTCCCACGGAGGGATACGTAGGCAACCCATGTAGGGTTCAGTTTCTCTCCCCCCTCTCTTGTAATAGAAAAACCAAATATCACTTTTGTATGTTGCTCAGGAACTATGCCGACTTGATTTCCTCAAAAAGGAATACGTAGGCAATCCTCATCGGATTCAGTCGTCTTTTGTAATTGAACTACGTTCTGACCAGATTCCACTTGGATACGTAGTTTGTTTGAGTCCTACTCGGCTATTTTCATTCTTAATATCATCATTTTGCATCTATTGTAATCGAACTACGCTTTGTCCTGATTCCATTTGGATATGTAGGCCTCCTGAGTCAGGCTCGGTCATCTTCATCATATTTCATCATAACCCACGAACTACGTTCAGACCTGATTCTATTTAGGATACATAGGTAACCTGAAAAGGTTCGGTCTTAACCTTAGGAAACCCTTGAAATGCATTAGTTCAAATTAGGACGCAGTCACAATAGCAAGCAACCGCATTGTAAGAAGCATCACAGAAGATCGACATCAGCAGAACGAGGTCTTCAAGAAGATACGCTTACGTATGGAGAAACTTTCGTGACATGTCATAATCCAGAACGATGGCATTTGCCTTAAAAACACATTATTTTTGAAATGTTTTCTAAAGCAAAATATATGTATATACAGTAATTTTTCCATCTACCAAACTTTGCAGTGCAACCATGTCCGAGACCGGGGCAAACCAACAATGTGGTTACACGAACCAACTCCCCCCCCCCCCCAAAAANATTTTCATTCTTAATCTCATAATTTTGCATCTATTGTAATCGAACTATGCTTGGTCCTGATTCCATTTGGATATGTAGGCCTCTTATGTCAGGCTCGGTCATCTTCATCATAACCCACGAACTACGTTCAGACCTGATTCTATTTGGGATACGTAGGCAACCTGAAAAGGTTCGGTCTTAACCTTAGGAAACCCTTGTAATGCATTAGTTCAAATTAGGACGCAGTTGCAACAGCAAGCAGCTGCATTGTCAGAAGCACTGCAGAAGATCGACATCAGCAGAACGAGGTCTTCAAGAAGATACGCTTACGTGTGGAGAAACTTTCGTGACATGTCATAATCCAGAACGATGGCATTTGCCTTAAAAATACGTTATTTTTGAAATGTTTTCTAAAGAAAAATATATGTATATACAGTAATGTTTCCATCTACCGAACTTTGCAGCGCAACCATGTCCCAGACCGGGGCAAACCAACAATGTGGTTACACGAACCAACTCCCCCCCCCCACTAAGAATATTTCTTTGAGTGTAGGGTCAGCAGGGACTAAGGAAGAACTAAGACCACACCGGGGAAAATGACGGACCCGCCACTTGCTAAAGATTATCCCTCTTCCTCCATTACTTGAATTTTTCTGGTACAACTAAGGCTAATCTTTGAAGTATTTGCACGTACCTCGGAATCAGACAGTTGGTACGGAAAACCTGTACATAGAAAACTGTCTACTCACCTAATCGGAGACCCTTGTACAACACGAGCCGTCAACTTCACCAATTAAAGTCCTGTATGTAGAAAATCGCCATCTCAATCAATCGGAGCGCCCTGTACAAATCGAACATCGGCTTTGCCAATCACAGTCCTGTATGTAGCAAACCGTCAGCTCAATCAATCGGAGCACCCTGTACAAATCGAACGTCTGTTTCGCCAATCGGAGCCTTGTATATAGCAAACGTTGCCAACAAATCAATTCACATCGCCGCTCCGGAGCAAAAGATGCCAGCATAGACAGTCGCAAACCTCGTCATCGATGTTCTACCAATCGATGGCCGCAACTTAGCTTCGCAGTCAAGAGTATCTCTTGAACATGCTTTTATTTTATTTTCTATTATTTTGAATGTTTTGACTTTTTGCTCATGCAGCTTCAGGCATGAATATGGTTTAGTCAATCACTCCCAAACGGAGACATTTCTCAGTGCAGAGCTTTTCCAGCAAGCAGAGACGTACTTTACAAATCAAGCTCTCCCAACAAGCGGAGACAATTTTCAAATGCTCCAATAGTTGCGGAACGGTACACAGCCCGGCTAACAAATCGAGTCAATATCGAGTATACCGCCATCGCAATCCCAAATAACGACTCGCCGACAACCAAGAATCATCATTCATGCATCATTTACACCACAACCTAATATATTCTGCATTACAATATGTTGGTATGCGTGTATTTTGTTTGTTTTGTAGGAACAAACAGTACAACGTGGAACTTGTCTTAGTAGCAAACTGAACTACAACGCTATAGGGAAAGCCAACCTGGTAGCGGGCCTAAGATCCCAGCTCAAGACTATCAGCGAAACTCAAAATTTTGAATCATTCAAATCATGCCGCAAAATTCAAGCTACCATAAGTGACCAATCTTCCATCTCGCCGTATTGTCACAATACGATACTGGACAATTCCTGCAAGTGTCGATTCCTCAAAGTCTCTACTCCAGAACTACATGAGGCCTGATCCTCATTAAACCCGAGGTATGTAAGCAATTCAAAGCTAGAATTCGGCCCAATATTCCCAATTTTTTCTTGATTCTTCCTTAACTCAATCCTGCAATTCACCATCCCCGTTTCCTACAATATTTGCCTAAACGTAGGGACAAAATTGGCTTTGGCTCAATTTCTTTGCCCGAAAACTCTTTCATCGTCTCCGGTCAAAGAGAGGCAGCTATTGATGGCCAATTTTGACCCTCCCCTTTTAAATTAATTTATTTACACTTAATTATTTACAATAAATATTTTCAAAGTATTTTCCAGTAATGAATATCTATTTTTCACAAATTAACCAAGCATTAGTTTTAAAATTAATCACATAGCATTAACATTATGTAGTTACAAATATATTTAGTATATTAAGATTATTAAAATAATTTTTATATATACATTACGTAGGTTCTATAATTAATTTAATAAATTACTCTTTAATTTCTCGTTAATTAGATTATTATGTGAAATTCTAAGTTAGTGTTACAATTTAGGAAAATGAATATTTTTTATAAATAATTAGATTGAAATAATTAGTAGTATATAATAATTGTAATTTTTACCACATTTATTAAAAACTATAAGTTTATTTAAATTAAATTCAAAAGGGTTAAAAGACCAAAAGGCCACAATTGCAATTCTTGAATCAAAGGTAAAATGGTCATTTTTAAAATTAATCTTGGCCCAATCGACAAGCCCAGTCCGAAAATACACCCAACCCAAACACCCATCTCTTTCCATCATGGCAATCCAAGTGATCCCATTTGCTCACAACACGCCATGTCACCCTCCCTATCACTCACACAAGAAGCACAAACGAATCTGAGTCATCTGTTCCACATATCAACGGCTCACATTTATTCCCTGACTTTCCATTAAATCTAAATATCAGCCCCTAGAGATCAAATCCCAACCATCCAAATTCTTTTGATCTAACGACCACTAATATTTCCACTTAAATCATTTATAAAAAACCTAATTACCAAATAATTGGAGTCTTTGATCAACAGATCCAACGGCTCTCGTTCCATCTCCCATTCTTAACTTGGAGACACCCCAAACCCTATCTCAGTTTTCCAAAACAACTGCCCTAGTTTCCCTTTTCTCTATTCTGTCTCTCAAGCACCATCAACCCTAATCAATCATGGACTTTGCACCAATTCGTGGAAGATCACAAATCTGGTCTTCAAATCATCCCCTTTGCCCCCTACATCTGTGAATCTAGCCGATTTTACCATTTTCATTGATTGAATTTGAAATCCCTAAATCTGAAATCCTAGACTTAGAGACGAAAGTTCGAATCGTCTGGTTCCTCTTATGTTCTTTCAAATCGAACCATGCATGAAGATTTTCTCTATACTCGTCATCATTATTCATCGTCCAGAGGTCAGACGCAATAACCTCTGGACAATCAAGCTTTGACCGATGAATTTTTAAGTTCAACAATCGATTTCCCATACCCATGTAAACTCCTCGCTATTTTCCCTTTGTGTTCACTTATTTTACCTCTACTTTGCTATCATCACTTGACTATCTTTATCTTTTTCTATCTGGTTTGAATTTAAGAAACCCTAGAGTCTTAAATGGAAATATAAAAGGGGTCTTCAATGCTCTCACCTAACACACACAGACACGAACTCTACGACCTATTACTGATATCATCTGACAGCAATTTTAAGTTCAAAAATCCTAGGGTTCCTTAATGTTCTTTCTTTTTGTTTTTTGAGTGATGTCGCTGATTCAAACTTGAAGCTCCTGGGGTATTAAGCAACTGATAAAGAGCCTTCTTTTGGTCTGCTGCCCTTAAAAAGTTCAGCACATCTCTCATTTTTCTCTTTTGTTCGTCTCCTTTGAATGCTACAAATATGTTAGTTATATTCTAAGGACTACAGTTGTTTTATGGTGTTTGTGATTGGTATGTGAGTGCTTATGTTCTGTTAGTCTAATGTCCACTTGTGATTATTTTTCCTTCTTTTGAGTTTTTAATCGATGATTGATCAAACCATTAATTGATTCCTACTGATTTTTGTTTCCTAGTTTCCAACAGTCTACATGTTTGAGTTAGAGTTATAATGTGTTCATGTTCACACAAACTTCATAGCCTTTCATTGATCTGCGGTGACTTTTACACTTATTTGTTGCTTCTCTGTAGTTTATGAGTCTTGGAGTTGAGCTTATTATTTGATAATCATGACTGAGATGAATCTGAATATGCTAAGTTTATATCCTCTACCCTTTAGCCTAACATGAAGTTCTAAGTGTTTATATGTTTCTCTTCTCTATACTTATGTTTGTTAAACTGTGAGGACCATTTCTGGTTTTTCACTATGACATTTTCATGATCTCATCTAGTTATGGTTGCATCTGTTGACTTGGTTTTGTTTGAATTGAACTGTCTTCTTTTTCATGAATCTTTATTGTACATTCTGTTGAGATTAATTTATCTTTCCCCCACAAAACAATCATGATCCTGTTTCTTTTTCTTTATCATAAATGGATGATAATTTGTTATTAAGTTGACCTTGGTTGTTTCTTGATTAGTTAACATTTTCAGCTGCATATTCAATTTAAAGCTTACTTAGTATAGTACCTCCCTGTCTCTATTCCTTTTAAGTTATTATTGGTCTTTAAAAAATTGAGATGCATTTTATCTTTAAGATTATCCTCTCTATACTATAAGACCTAATTACTCTGTTATAATCATGTGATAATTTGTGAAAACAGAGGAATGATCACTCCATACTTAGATACTAATCTAGACTTAGGTTTAAGTTAAACCTATTTTAATGCAATGCCTTCCTTTATCTGTAACTCTTTCTCCTCATGTCATACTTAACCTGATTCTATAAATGGGTAAAGTACCCCTATCCATATGAAGTTATTACTTCACTTGAAGTGTTCAGGTAACTAACTGGATCCTGTATGTTCCTGTTTGATTCCTGATTTCATACCTTTACCAGAACCACAACAGTCCTTTCTCTACTGTTAATTTGAAACTAAATCTGATCCTTACATCTTATAAGAACTTTTGCTGATGCTATCCGAACATGATGATTTATTTGAAGCTAACACTATTAGGAGTATGATTATGTTGAAGTCTTTAGGGATTCCATGTTTTAACCTGTAAACTTGCAGACCTATTGAGAGATTTGATCATGTCCCAGATAGTTTTGATAACCTCTGTAAATGTTTAGCCATGACTGTTTGTTTTGAATCTTTATTGGTAACCTTTAAAGTGTTAAGTGGAATTATCAACCCATATATGTGCTAGAAGCAAACCAATCAGTTCACATTTGGTTTGACAGAAATAAGAACATATGTATCTGTTGAGTTGTTGCATATATGACCATGTATAGCTTGCCTTTCCTTTGAATGTGTTCTTCTCTAATGTTCAGACCTTTATAGCATGGTTGCGATGTTTTTGCTCCTCACCTATGTGTGTTTGAAAGTCAGACCTCTAAATTCACTTGATATATGTTTGTTTGGTATCCAATGTAGACTATATGTTCTTATGTTAGGATGAAAAGTATATTTTTGTGGTAAGTAATGCCATGGCATTTAATTTACATTGAAAGGGCCTCATTGGCACTTAAACCTGTAAGGAAAATATGTTGTTTGTATTTAAGGGTATTTGAGATCGGAGTTTAACTCTAGGTTGGGCTGCCCTCCCCGGCACAAGCATTGCCCTGTGCCTTGAGTCCCTTGGGAACTTTGAAGTGTCGGGAAATTCAAAGGGAGCATCGACCTTGAGTGGAACTTCCTCCTTAGCCCTTAATTCATTGATGCATTTAGTTCTTTAGGGGTTTAATGTCAAATTACAATAAAAGATTTTCAATGTGGATGATTTGCCGAGTAGAATTGCCACATTAATATAATTTCCCATAGTATTCAAATTATTGATTATTTTCTTGTTCCAATTGATTGTCTATATATATTTCATACATGTTTTGAATATTTTGAGTACGTGGGATATACTTCTAATGAACTTCTTTCTTTTTGGGCATGTATACATTTGGGCCTGCTGAGCTCCTAAGGAACTCAAGCCCAAACCAGCTTTGTTGTATTTTATGAAGGATCCAGCTAGCTATAGCCGCGCCTTTTAATCGTTGGGCCTACCTTCTTGAGGCCCAACCATCAGAGTCCTGTCTCCTCTCCCTTATTTCTTTTATTACTATGCATTGCTTCCATACCCTAGTTTACTGCTTCAATATTTTCGCTTACTACCTTTGTCATTTTATTATATTTCATTATCATGTATTTAACATTCATATATTAGATTTTGTGTTTACCTTCATGCTTTAATATCACATGAAACATAGTCAAACTTTAACTAATATAAGACTTAAAGAGAATTAGTTAGTAATTAATCTTCACTCCGCTAATTATAACTTGTTCATCTTGTACACTTACCTCTCTTAAAGATTTTTGAATCCCAGACTCTAATCACAAACAACATCCTGTTTTCAAAGGAAATCAGAAAAGAAGCACTGGTCGTTGCTAACATGGAATAAAACCAGATTTTTCATTAAAAACAGTAAGGTACTGTCACCTAAATAAATTTTCAAAGATTTTCCCTTCTTTAGTTTTTTTTAAACCAAGGTACATTTAGAATCACTTTCTTACAAAAATCTTTTAAAATTATACAAGCATCTATTCTCTAAGTTAATTACTTCCATAACTGATGAGTGATGATTTTACCACTTATTTTAGTCTCTTTTCTTTAGATTTTACATCCTTTAATTATAATATGAGGTTGTTTATGGTGTGTATTGCTAGATTTTCAGGTAAATGATGCCATGAAAAGAGTTAAATTCAATTGAAGTGGAATTGAGCAAAAAAGAGTTGAAACAATGCAAAAGCCTTCAGATATCTCGCATCTGCGGAAGACAAGTCTCTTATGCGATCTCGCATCTGCGGGACAAGACATAGCTGGCAGAAATCGCTTCTGCAATCGTCCAACCGCATCTGCGGGCAGCGCTTCTACGCTTAATGATCGCATCTGCGATTGTGCGTCTGCGTGTGCAATTCCGCTTCTGCAGAGCCAGAGTTTTCCATCTAAATTCGCTTATGCGACAAGCTATCCGCATCTGCGGAGCCGCACCTGCGAGGATTCTTCTGCAGGTGCGGTCAACAGGCTTCAGACATGGACAGAATTGACAATTCACATTTTATCAACTCCAAACCCACAAATACATGACCTAGCTTATTGGAAATAGATATTTTGGCAGGATCTTTGCCTTATTTTCAGTCCATATACTAGAGAAAACAAGTTTTGGAAGCTAGGGTTCTTGCACACACACTTGGGTCTTGAAGATTTGAAGCTTTTGGTGGAGAATTTCTTACTCCTTTATGCTCATTTCTTCATTTCCTTGCTTTGTATTGTATATCTAAGTGTATAGTATTTATTTCCAACACTTGAATCTTGTTTATGGAAATATTCATATTTAAAGTGTGGATTAAATACCTTGTTATATTTATGTATTGAATGATTTTTATTTATTATGAAGCGAGTTATTATTTCTTTAATTATTCTTGTTCTTTAATGTTTCCAAAGGGATTACCTAACCCTAGGACTCGCCCAAAAAACTTTGAATTAATTTTTGAAAAGATAATTTGGGGTTGGGAAAGATTAATTAACAAGAACTTGAGGTTTTAACCCTCATTTTATAGATTCTACCTAGGGATAGGATTGAACTACTTGCAGCTATATCCGGGTGTGCTTAATCTCTTAATTGTTTTAGGGATAATTCAATTAGTAAGTCTTGTTAGTCTTCGGAAGAAGCTAATTTAGAATTATTACCCGTGGCTAATTAACATAAACTCGCTCATATTTGTTAAATCGTGAAATACATTGGATCGTTACTTGAGTGTAATTCCCGATGTATCCATACTTGTAGCCATTGATCATTTTACTTGCTTTCTAGATTAGTTTATATTTTCGCATTTAGGTATAAACATTTTCACAATCAAATTCTAAGTATTTGGCATTGCATAACAAGTGATAATTCTCTTGCATTCCTAATCGCCTACATATTGTTCTCTGTGGGATTCGACCTCGACTCATAGTTGTATAATTTATATTGTATGCGACCGTGTCCATTTACTTTTTAGTAGTAGACTTGGACGTCATCAAAATTGGCGTTGTTGTCGGGGACTAAAATAAGTGGTAAAATAACCACTCATCAACACCCCCAACTTAAAGCTTTTGCTTGTCTTCAAGAAAATCAAGACCAACAATTCAATGAGGTTCTACCATTTAAAGCACAAGTGGCATTGCTATCATAAACAAATCACATTCTCCAATTAAGCACCATACATATGGATTTGGTTGGTACTAATAATTAGGCTCAAGAATGTGAATCTCAACCAAACAACTCCCTCATTTAAAATCAACTTTAAGAAATGCAAAGGAGTTTCAAAATAATTAAGTGACAACAAAAAACCTCAAGAAATGACTCAAAAGCACTAGTCTACTACATATGCTCAATTTACTCATTTCAGGATACATCAATGTCACCAAATTCATGTTCCCTCACAAGAAAGAAAGTCCCAAAATCACCATATTTATAATAACATAAGGGACAAATGCGCAAAGACACTCACGCTCAACAAAGAATTTCAAGTGTTACAAAATATCATGTCATAAGCTTGCCCTTATTTTAATTCGCCGCTTATTCAAGAACATTCAGTTGGAGATCCCATAAGGACTTTTTAAGCTTGTAATGTAGGTTTAGGGAAGGGTAGGATAAGCATTTGGGATACAAGTGACTACACCCTCCTTGAACACTACTCACATTTGTCTTTCTTTTTGCACTTTGCTTCTTTTTAAACCACATCGCCTATATTGGCATCTAGTTACCAACATAGAACTACATTAAGGTACCTCTATAATCTTCTCAAGACTCCATATTTATATATATACATATTTTTCTCTCCCTTTTGTTTATACTATTTTCTTTTGGAGCTTGAGTAACTTCATATGAACAACTTTAAGGTATATGTTTCTACCCTCAATGTACAACCTTACCAATTTCCAACTTGACACCATCACTCTCAACTTAGGCTTTTAGCCTCATTGTCAATATTCAAGGAGGGACATGTTCAAAAGAGGGGATTATTTCACAAAAGGGTAAAGGTTTGTAATGAGGCGGCCAAAGAAAAACTTAAAGGCTCAAATGGGGTAAACTAGTGAAAATATTTATATTTATGCAATGGTAGGCTTGAAAGGCTAAAGAGGCTTTTTCAAAGATTACAAAGAATGCCTAAGGTCATCCATCCAACCAAACATAATTAACATTAGCATTGAAAGACCAACCAGGCAAGTTCTAGATGATAGCAGTAAACACAAGAATTATTCATAACAAAAACTAGCACACATGACACATGAACTAATCAAGCCGGATCAATTTCACTTCTTAACAAGAGCATTTAGAGCAATATCATGCCAACTAGTGGGCAAGGAGTCACCAAATGAGCCAAAAAGTTGTCTCAAAAATTATTCTTCCCCATGGAACTTATTTTTTCAATTTAAAAACAAAAATCGGAGGGGTATTCTTAATTCACACTTCACATACAAGAGATTAATTTTGCTAGTCCCAAATAATCCAAAAAGTCTCCACATAACAAAACAAGACTAATTCCCTTAAGAAAGTCATCACGCCATCCGTCATAGGGATAAGTCACCCGGTTCAACAAATAAATATTCCTTGAGAAAGAACCATAGCATAAAGAAAACCCAAGGACATTTATTGAAAAGTATATTACTATTAAAAGAGATAAAAATAATATAAACTAAAACTACTGAACAGGATAAAATAAATACTACAAAAATAAAAATAAAAGAACAAAACTACTAAAAGAAGCTAAAATAACAAAAGCAACTAATACTAAACGAACAAAAATAATATAAACTAAAAACTACTAAAGAAAATAAGTAAAGAAAAAAAAATATAAAATAAAATAGAATAACAAAATTGACTAATCTTGACTATGTACAACCAATCACAACTACGCTCGGCAAGAGCACATGATAATAAATAACAAAACAAGCCCGGCAAGGGCACATAATATTCATATCACAACATACACCCGGCAAGGGCAAATATATAGCATCCATGTACGAATAAAGTATACTCCCTAAGCAGTATACTCCCTAAAGCTACCCCCAACTAAAATATTGCAGTGTCCTCACTGCACAATATCAAAATAAAATAAGAGTAGTTTGAGGGTCTCCCTGAGGTCTGCATCAGACTAGCAGACTGCGGGAAAAGGGCTAATCACTGCCGTTGAGAGCTCTCGGCCTCATCATCCTCAGTGTCATCAACATCATCATCATCAACACTCGACATGAAAGAGTAATCCTCACACTCCCAGCCCCCAACTTAAAGCTTTTGCTTGTCCTCAAGCAAATCAAGACCAATAATTCAATGAGGTTCTACCATTTAAAGCACAAGTGGCATTGCTATCATAAACAAATCACATTCTCCAATTAAGAACCAATAACTTAATAATTACAAGCCTTAAAATATGGACTACTTTCAAAACTCTTTTATGATCTCACGTTCATCCTAAGTCTTACATCCTTTATATATATATATATATATATATATATATATACTCCCTTAATATAGAGTAAGACATTCCTTAGTAGTAATTAAACATAGTATAAATAACTAATTCCTTAAACTTAGACTAAGTCTTATGGAACTACCTCAGGTAGATTTTAAGGGGTGCCTAACACCTTCCCCATTAGAATATCAAGAACCCTTACCCATAATCTCACCGGTTTGCAGACCTACAAGGAATACGACTTAGTAATAAATAGGTACCCTAGTATACCTTTAAATATTAGGTGGCAACTGTCTTTTATCAACAACATAGAAACCCACAAGTTGAATCTTGTCTTGACTAGTGCAAAATAGGATGCAACAATGGGCAGTTGTTTTTTATAGTAACCTTGTTCAACTACTTGTAGTTAATACATCCTCATAGAGTCGTCTTTATTCTTCACAAATAGAACTGGAACACCCCAAGGTGAGATACTCGGTCTGATATAACCCTTATCAAGCAGCTTCTAAAGTTGTTCCTTTAATTCCTTCAACTCCATTGGTGCCATGCGATATGGTGAATAGAGATGGGCTGAGTGCCCGGCACCAAGTCAATACCAAAATCAATATCCCTATCAAGTGGCATACTCGGTAGGTATAATGGAAACACATCTAGAAAGTCCCTCACTACCGGAACTGACTCAATGGTAGGAGTATCAACACTAACATCACTCACAAAGGCAAAGTAGGCCAAGCACCCCTTCCCAACCATTCATTGTGCCTTCATAAAATACACCACCCTACTAGGAACATGACCCAATGAACCTCTCCACTCCATCCTCGGCAACCCCGGCATAGCCAAATTGCGGTCTTAGCGTGACAATCAAGAAAAGCGTGATATGATGACAATCAATCCATGCCCAAAATCACATCAAAATCTACCATATTGGGTAGCAGAAGGTCAACTCTAGTCTCATAACCCCTGGACCAAACATGAATGATAGACACGGTCAACCACAATAGAATCCCCAATAGGCATAGACACATAAATAGGGGTACTTAAGGAATTAAAAGAAATATCAAAACATGAAGCAAAATAAGATGACACATACGAATAATTGGAACCCGGATCAAATAAAACTGATGCATCCCTATGACAAATTGGATTAATACATGTGATGACAACATCTGATATAACAGCCTCAGTCCTACCAGGGAAAGCATAACAACGGGCCTGGCCTCCCCCTCTAGGACGTCCTCTACCCGCCTATCCTCCACCCATAGCTGGTTGTGCAGGTGGAGTAGCAACTAGAGCAGAAAATATAGCCTGAGCACCCTGCGTAGGTCCACCCCTCCTAGGTCTAGGACTATCCCACACCATGTGCCTAGTATCACCACACTCAAAAAAACCTCTTTACGCGTGTGTCTACTGGTAGTGAGTCTGACCCGGTCGGCTAGAGTAACCACTATAGGAACCCCGTGCAGAAGGTGCACTGAATGATGGATGTCGCATATGAGTACCCTGAGGTCCCTAATTAGCTGGAGTACCACGAGTAACCTGAAGTTCAGACTGAATTGGTCGACTGGTAAAACCACTGCCATGATGGATCTTGCCCCTAGCGTAGGAGTCCCCAAATCCTCCAACACCACAAGGATTCTTAGCCTCCCTCTCCTAGCCACAGATACGCTCCAACCTCCTAGCAGTCTCCACAACCTACTAAAATGGAGTATTATTCTCTAACTCCTGCGCCATCCCAAATATGAGACCATAACTGAGCACTTCAATGAATCTGCGAACTTTCTCTCTAACAGTAAAAACCAAAGCAGGTGCATGATGAGACAACTCAGTAAAGCTCATAGCCTAATCGGACACAATCATAGTCCCCTGGTGCAACTGCTCGAACTCGGTGCGTAACGTATCCCTGAGTGTCTGAGGGACCAACTCCCTTAAAATTAGATTAGTGAACTGAGCCCAAGTAAGTGGCGCTGCATCAGCTGGCCTACTTTCCTCATAAGTATACCACCATCTATATGCCAGCCCTGTCAGCTGAAAGTAGTAAGGTTAACCCCTTTCACCTCCACTATCCCCATAGTGCGCAGAATACAATGACACCGATTTAGAAAACCATGTGCATCCTAAGAAGTTGCGCCACTGAAAGTAGGAGGAAAATACTTCTTGAATCTCTCTAACCTTTTCTTCTCCTCCTCCGACGCCACCGGCCTAACCTCGGGCTGAACCGCAATCGCAGGTTGTACTGCATAATACCCGGGGCCTGATCAACATGAGCCCGCTTCTTGGGAGTACGAGCGGTAGGTGTCTGAGCTCCTCCCCTAGCCTGAGAAATAGCTGGTGCAACTGGGATCAATCCCGCTTGAGCCAAGGTACCAAACATGCTAAGGAAATGTTCCAAAGTCTCTTGAAGTCCTAGGGTGGCAACAGGCACCTCAGGTGCCTGCTCCCCTACCGGAGCTATTGGTGTCTCCTCAACTACTACTCTGACAGGTGCTCTAGTTGTAGCACATGCACCACCTAATCCTCTGCCATTACCCCGGCCCCTAGCAACATCGGCCTTGGGAGAAGCATCACCAGTATTTGAAGCTCGTGTCCTCACCATCTGTGAGAAAATAGAAAGACATACTCAAATTCCGAAATTAACAAATTCACAAGATAAAGAATAAAAGAAGTGAAATTTCCTAATAGTTTTGTAGACTCTCGAAGATAAGTACAGACGTCTCTGTACCAATCCTCAAGACTCTACTAAACTTGCTCATGACTTGTAGAACCTATGAACCTAGGGCTATGATAGCAACTTGTCATGACCCAAAATCCCACCTTGAGGATCGTGATGGCACCTAGTCTTCAAACTAGGTAAACTGGTCACTTAGCATTATTTAAAACAATAGAAACATGATATAATGAAACCGAGTTTAACATAATTGAATAAATAGAAATAATACAAGCCAAAGTGTCATCACTCAACATAACTTTCCAGAACTAGGTAGTACAGAGTCACGAGCTCTAATTGAATACACGAGAATATCTCAAAATATAGTATTGTTTTAAATAAATAACAACAGAAAAGAAACAAAGAGGATGACTCTGATGCCTGTGGTTGGATCATGTAGGGATACCTTGAAGTCTTCGACATACAAAATGCCTCACTGACGATTAGCCCGATCCGAAGTACCTGGATCTGCATAAAAATATGCAGAAACGTGAGTACACCACAATTGGTACCTAGTAAGTACCAAGACTAACATCGGTGGAGTAGTGACGACGTTCAAGTCATTTGATACTCACTAGAAAAATAACATGTGCAATGAATATATCAAAGAAAATTGATAACAGAAATATAACTGAAAACAGTAACAACAATCCTTTTAGAACGTGCAATAACAACTCAGTGTAGTAAAACCCATTTTATATCCCAAAACATCAAATAAAGGTGAGGCATGTGATAACACGCAAATGCAGTCATTAACTCATATAAGTGCAAAATATGAGCTTTTAGAAATAGTTATGTAATAAAAATATCAACCCCATCACAACACAATCACAACAACAAAAGGACACCCCAAAATATCACATAACATCATTAACTATGCCACCTTTATTCCGACTCATGTGCACACAACAATGATATGCCTCCTTTATTTCGTAACATGCGCATATAGCCACCCTTATTTTGCCACGTGGGTAGCTCGAGATAACGCTGCCCTTATTTTTGCCCCATGCACACATTAATAAACACAATCGCATAGCAAAAACCTCGTGCTGACACCCCCAATCAATCCGTTCAACATGTTCACAAGTGCCACAATGCCACAAAATAATGATACTAAGTTCCACGATATCACAAACATTGATACCAAAGTTTCACCAAGATATAATCTCACAACTTTCAACAATAGTACATATCGACAAAACAATAATCATAAAAAGCGGAGGGGTGCTCAATAAATAAAGCATGACTGTGGCTAAGTCAATGTAATGATCATGATCAAATATTCATAAAATGATTTAAACATGTTTCATATAAACTTCATTATCACAAAAGGCATATTAATAACCTACGGTCTATTTCTGTCAAAATCACTCATAGTGCATGTATACACGCTCGTCACCTCATGTCCACGTCACTTTCATATTATAGAAATCAACAAATTAGGACTAGGACCTAAGGGGTATTTTTCCACACAGGGTTAGGCAAGATACTTACCTCAAATAAGCCGAAGCACTCTAAAAATCCCTTCCCGCATGAATCAACCTCCGGACGACTCGAATCTAGCCAAAATAACTTAATAATATCAATAGAAGCTAGAGAAAATAACCCCGAACAATAAAGCTTTGGTCTTGAAAAAAAATCTAGAAGTCAACTCGTGCCTGCCTCCTAGAACCCATCAAAAATTATAAATTATGAACACCCTTTCGAACACGAGTCCAAATAAATGTGTTTCATCCAATTCCGACCTCAAACCGACCTTCAAATCACCAATTTTTACTTTAGAAAATTTTTTACTAAAATCCTCAATTTCGTCAACTAGATCCATCAATCAAACAATAAAATCGAGATTGGAATCATGAAATATAAACAAATTCGAGTCAAAAACATAGGGAGTGACAACCTACACTAAGCTAAGCGAGCTAGAAGCTAAAGTGAATCTTTTTTGGCATCTTTTTCTTTGCTTTGACAACGGCTTTGGTTGGTCTTCCTCTTTCCTTCGGACCATGTTTCAAATCTAGCAAAATGTTCAAGCCTTCGGGATCTCTCTTGAACAGCGATCGGTCAGTCCTTTTCTTCTGTTAATGTTGAGACTGGTACACGTATTGGAATTCGACTAATCCGGATTCACGTCGCATAGGGCCCATTTGGGGAAAGCACTCCTTACTAAGGATTTATCCATTCCCATAGATCGAAACTGAGACCTCTGGTTAAAGGCAGAGCAGCCTCATCCACTGCACCACATCCTTTGGTGGAACCATATTATCATGTATTCCTTAAACCTTTGTAGTGAGTCGTGTACGTGACGTTTCTTAATTAGGACCATACATTGGGATTCTTTTATCTCATCGCTAGCCAGTTGAGATGCTATCTCTCTTCTTCTTCATCACATACTTACCCCAATCCAAAACGTGAAAAATTCCCTCCAAAATCGCCAAATTTTGAGCTCTTTAACTCAAAATGTGATAAATGGAATTAATCCCCCATTCAAGATATATTCTACCCAGCCTTTTTGCTTCTACCGTCCCCTAGTCACATCTGCAACACTGCATCTGCAGATGCAGACTCCTCTAAAGTCCCAAAATTCTGCTTCTGCGGACCATCACGCGCTCATGTGGAGCCGCTTTTGTGGACAAATACATGCACCTGCGATCGCGCTTCTGCGCACACACCGCCGCACCTACGAAAAATCCCTAAGCTCAACCAACACCGCATATGCGGTCCCATGTCCGCTTCTGCATACTCTCACCTGCGGACCAAATGTCGCAGGTGCGAAAGTACCAGAAATGAGCTGCCAACAAAACCCCAAATGATCTGAATCCCATCTGAAACTCATCCGAGACCACGTCCATTCACACCAACCAATACCAAAACATAACATGAACCTACTCGAAGTCTTAAATCACAAAAAGTAATATCGAAATCACGAATCGCACCCCAATTCAAGCCTAATGAACTAATGAATTTACAACTTCCAAAACTCATGTCGAACCATATCAAATCAACTCGGAATGACCTCAAATTTGGCATGCAATTTCCAAATGACACAACGGGACTATACCAACTCCCATAACCTCAATCTAAATCAGACATCAATAAAATCAACTCTTGGCCAAACTTATCAACCTTCCAAATCTTCAACTTTCCAACTTTCGTGAATTCAAATCAAAATAACCCAGGAACCTCCAAATCCAAATTCGGACATATGCCTAATTTTAAAATCACCATACAAAGCTATTAGAACCTTCAAAATACCATTCCGGAGTCGCCTATGCCAAAGTCAAATTCCGGTCAACTCTTATAATTTAAGCCTCCAACCAAGGAACTAAGTGTCCCAAATCAATCCAAAACTCTTCCAAAAGCAAACCAATCCTCCGGCAAGTCCCTAAATCACAAATACATATATGTATAACATTAAATAGGGAAATCGGGGCTAAATATTCAAAATGACCGAGTTGTTACAGATTTGGCATTACTTGCAGAGCAATTATAGATCCTCTAGGTGTAATGTACAGAAAAAAGAGTAATAGTGGCAATAAATAGGCAAGATGCTTGGGGGACGGCTACGAATCGTGCTATTTAAACTCCCACTTTATATCTTGTAACGATTTAACCGGTCGTTTTGAGTCCAAATGCCATGTTATATGATTTGAGACCTAGAGTAGGTTCATATAATATTTTATGATTTGCTTGTATGGTTGGTTCGGGTCCCGGGAGGTTCAAGAGTAATTTAGAATATGTAGTTCCTAAGTAGAGGCTTAAAGTTAAGAAAGTTGATCAAAGTCAACATTTTAGGTAAACGGATTCGGAATCATGATTTAAAAGTTCTTATAGGTTCGTGTGATATTTTGGACTTGTACATATATTTGGATTAGGATCCGACAGGCTCGGGTGTGAATCGGCACTATTGCATGAAAATTAGAAGTTTAAGGTTCATAACCTTGACTTGAGAGTTGACTTTGTGTTGCAGTATTTTTATTTGTATTTTGAGCCTTTGGACAAGTTCGTATAGGGTATATATACTTGTTGGGATGGTTTGGAGGGGACTCAAAGGGTTCGAGTGAGTTACGGCACATTTGGAGTAAGTTCTTTAAAGATTTGAAGTGCTGAAACGTGATTTTCTACACTTAACCTAATTTCACAAGAGAACTGACCGCAATCTGTTAAGAATTTGGATATGATTCAAAAATGAAAGTTATAGCCTTTTAAATCTAGTTTTCAAAACATTAACCATTCGTTATTCTAATATATGTATTAAAAGTTATGACTATTTTACTAAAGGAATGCCAATACTATCATTTTGTAAAATCAGCACTAAAATTTCTACACTTGTGTATATAACTTCATTTAGTATTTGGACTTTATTTTATCATTTTGGGAGCTAGAGAGCTCAAATTGAGGCAATTTTTAAAGTAATTATCATATAAGATGATAGAGTAACTGGTTCTCCTTCAAACTTATGATTATAACATAAAACTATCATTAGTTTTTCCTTCGACGGGATTCAAAATGGAAAAAGAGGATTTTTGACTTGAAAGTTAAAAAAGTATATTTTGGAGTTTTGAACACCGATTTGGACTTGATTTTAGAAAGAAATTATATATTTTGACTTGTGAAGTTATGGGATAACAGGATCCAACTTTAATTTTGGGTTTGACCACGTAGACCCGGGTTGACTTTTTGTTTAATTTAAAACATCGAAGCTTTATCATTTAGAGTTAATTTCTATATCTTTATTTGACTTCTTTGAGTATTCTTTAGGCTAGATTGGGCTCATTTGATAGATTTGGAACTAGAAAAGGCAAATTTTAAAGAATAAAACTATTTTGCTTAACCTCGATTTTAGGAAATTTTTCTGAAATAGACTTATATACTAAATGCTACGTGTTAGGGAGTAACACATATGCGAGGTAACGTGCATATATGTAGATACCGAGGTTAATAGATTTTAGGTTTCTCTATGCCTTGTTTTGATACATGTTCTACTTGTTACACACTTTACATGTTTATATGAATATTTGAGCATTATTACTGTTATGCGGCGCCTTCTTGAGATTCTTTGGAAGGGAGACGTAAGGCTAAGCAATCGATGTCAGTGCGATTGTTGTCCGCCAACTGAGGTCCCCTCCACACACTAGACTAGATTGTCAGTACCGTACGGGAAAACCAATGTCATGAGCAATTGAGAGAGAGAAGAAAAGAGAATTGAGAATGAAAGAAAGCCTGATTGCATTGAATGAAAGCTATTACAGAAAACAACACGGTGTCGGGGGGAGAGACACCAGTACAAAGAATTGTTTGCTTGCTAGAAAGTTTGATTGCTTGGTCCCCCTTAATAATGCTTAACATAAATAAAACAAAGTTACATGACTTGAACTAAATAAGCTGTAAAATCACACTGAAAGAAAATGCAGTAAAACTAATATATATTTACAATGAAAAGTACTTAGTCTTCTACAAGGTAGAAACAAGTCCGTTGGCAGCAACTATTTATTTAGCATCAAGGTCGGCGCACGCGGCGTTGTCTGCGCGCATGGTGCTGTTGGCATCTGCCTGTGGCCGGGCACTAGTGATGGCTATCAGTGGAGCGACAACGGCATATGCATGCTTATCACTTGGAGTTGCCGAGACCACGGGGCTGACCGTGGCGTTAGGCATTTGGAGGCTTGCCAGGACACCACGGGGCACGTCCAAGGGGTCATGGGGCATGGCTGGAAAGCCGCCCATGACATTCTCCCCCACCTGAGTTGTCGACGTCCTCGGTGCCTTACTTGCAAGATAATCATCAATTAGGCTCTTGTAGGATTTGAAGTTTGTTCCCCTCTCCCAGGTGTTCTCCTCTGCATCACATCCCTGCCATTTCACCAAGAACTCTTAGTGATCTTTCCTTGAGGCGTGAATCACTCGATTATCAAGAATAGCTTCAGCACGCCTTTTCCCAGTTGAATTATTAGAGGATATGCTTCATGCCTGTGTTATGGATTTTGGGGGTTCTTAGGATAAGTTCTTGCCGCTTGCAATGTTCTCCTGCAATAACAATTACTAATCGAGTATTCAGATGGCTCCTTATGAGGCCCTGTATGGGAGACGGTGCCGTTCTCCAGTTGGTTGGTTTGAGCTAGGTGAGGCTAGGTTGTTGGGCACAGATTTGGTTCGAGATGCCTTGAAGAAAGTCAAGTTGATCCAATATCGGCTTCGTACAGCACAGTCTAGGCAGAAGACTTACGCCGATCGTAGATTTCGTGATATTGCATTCATGGTTGGAGAGAGGGTTTTGCTCCAGGTTTCACCCATGAATGGATTGATGAGGTTCCGAAACAAGGGAAAGTTGAGCCCTAGGTATATTGGTCCTTTTGAGATCCTTGAGAGTGTGGGAGAGGTGGCCTACAAGCTTGCATTACCACCCAACTTATCTGCAGTTCACCCGGTGTTCCATATTTCCATGCTCTGGAAGTATCACGGTGATCCATCCCACATTTTAGACATCAGCTCAGTCCAATTGGACAAGGACTTGACTTATGTTGAGGAGCCGGTGGCCATCTTTGACAGACAGGTCCGAAAGTTGAGGTCAAAGAACATTGCTTCAGTAAAGGTAATGTAGGGGTCAACCAGTCGAGGAGGCGACTTGGGAGACCGAGTATGATATGCGTAGCCATTATCCTCATCTTTTCATCACTTCAGGTATGTCTCTATACTCATTCGAGGACTAATGTTTATTTTAAGAGGGGGGAGGATGTAATGACCCGACCGGTCATTTTGAGTATTTTAGTCCTGTTCCCCTAGTTATTTCCTCCTCTATGTTAAATTATAGATATGTGACTTGTCGGGGTGGTTTCGGATGAATTTCGGAGTGAATTGGGACACTTAGTCCCTAAGTTAGGAGCTTAAGTTGAAAGAGTTGATCGGAGTTTGACTTTTTTGTAGACGACTCCGGAATGGAGTTTTGATGATTTTGATAGCCCCATATGGTGATTTCGGACTTAGGAGTATGTCCGGATATTGATTTGGAAGTCTGTAGGTCGTTTCGACTTGAATTGGCAAAACATTGAAAGTTGAAGGTTTGGAAGGTTGAGAGGTTTGACTGAGAGTTCACTTTCGATATCGGGGTCGGATTTCGGTTCCGAGAGTTGGATCTATTGTGTCATTTATGACTTATGTGCAAAATTTGAGCTCATTCGGAGTTGGTTTGATATGATTCGGCGTTAGTTTTTGAAGTTGAATGTTCATGGATTCTATAGGTTTGAATTGGGGTGTGATTCGTACAATTGATGTTGTTTGATGTGATTTTAGGCCTCGAGTGAGTCTGTTATGTGTCTTGGGACTTGATGTTATGTTCGGAAGGGGTCCCGAAGGCCTCGGGCATGATTCAGATTGATTCAGGTCCATTTTGGACTTAGAAGGAATTGTTGTTGCAGCTGAGTTTCTGGTGTCATCGCACTTGTGGTACGCTTGGGCGCAGGGGTGGCTTGGACATCGCAGATGCGAAAGAGACTGGCTAGGGAGAAGGCAGTAGGTGTGGACACCTGGGCGCAGGTGCATACCCGCAGAAGCGGCAAATGTCTGTAGAAGTGGAGATTGGGCGAGCCTTGAGGGACCGCAGGTGCGGTGGACTCTCCGCAGAAGCGGACTTGTTGGAGCGAAGGCAAGATCGTAGAAGTGGTCCCGCAGGTGCGCTTGGTCTGGTGCCTAAGTGGAATCTGCAGGTGAGGAAATTTAGCCGCAAGCGGAGTCGCAGATGCGACGGTGAGGCCGCATGTGCGGAATCCCTTGGTAGAAATTGTGGAGATCGCTGGTTTTGTTCCATTTTTCATCTTTTGGGTTAGAGAGCTCAATTTTGGGCGACTTTGGAGGGGATTTTCAAGTATTGGATCGGGGTAAGCGTTTTTGACTGGGATTTGCTTATTATTCATGAATTCATCATTGTTTTCATCATTTAATAAGTGTTTGAGTTGGATAAATTGGAGATTTTTGTGGAAACTTCCTAAACTATAAATTGAGGATTTGAGGTGGTAATTGGATAATTTCAGTATGGTTGGACTCATTATCGAATGAGTGTTCGTATGTTGTAAGTTTGGTCGGGTTCCGAGTTGTGAGCTTGGGGTTGACCTTTTGATTTGACTTTTTGATTTTCTTTAAAGATTGCAACTTTATTATCTAAAATAGTTTCCTATGGTTTGTATTCGCGAAATAGGCTTACTAGTGGGTTGATTTAGCTTGTTTGAGGTAAGTATCTTGCCTAACTTTGTGTAGGAGAACTACCCCTTAGGATTTGGGTGGATTGTGCTATTTGTATTATGTGAAAGCCGTGTACGCAAGGTGACGAGTGGGTACATGGGATATGTGTGGTAATTGACCAGTTTAGGCTATTTAGACTCTTTTCGCAACTTTAATTTAATTGTCATAACATGTTATACCTTTCATTGTTAGCCTACCCGTACATGTGTTACTCTACCCTTACATGCTTTATTTGCCATTGTTAATACTTGTTCCACCTCTTACTTGTTATTTTGCTCTTGTATGCTTTAGTCGTAGTTATTGCCTTCCTTATTGTCTTGTTACTTCTTTAATTGTTGAATTGCTTACTTGAAGTTGTTATTTCATGGAATATCTTCTTGTTGAGTTATTTGTGTTGAAGTTGTAAAAGCCGTTATAACATTGAGGCGAAGTTGTTAATTATTGAGATATCTTTCTTGTTGAGCTATTAACTTTTATTTTGTAATTATTGAGATTCTTGTTCTCATTATGGTTGAGTTGTGGGCTATATGTTGTGAAAACTTTGGTATTGATAATTTTTGGCAAGGTGTGGCATATGGGCACTTGTGGTGGATGTTATTATATTGTGATATTGATGCACATGCGTCCGTATAAGTATAGGGGTTAATTTGCATGCGGCGGCATAAGGTGAGATTTATGTGCGTATTGCGAGTAAGGGAATTACTTAAAGTCACGCGGCGACATAAGGTGGGCTAAAGTGCGTGTAGCTATTTCGAAAAAATATTTTCAAAACTATCTAAATGTAAGGCTCATACGGCAGTATTAGGAAAGATTGTGATTGCGAATGTGAAATGAGGTTGTGAGGCGGTACCTCGGTTGTGATTCTTGATGTTTTCTCTCATTTACCTCACTTCTATTTGCTTGCATTGTTTCTTGATGTTCTTATTATGTGTTCCTTCCTTGTTGCCCTTATTGCTTTAAATTCAGTTGTAGCTTATTGTTGTATTGCTTTATTGCCACTATTTCCTTGTTTCCATAATTAGACTATACTATACTTGTTCCATTTTTCTTATTCTAGTAGGTGTCTTGACTTGGCCTCGTTACTACTCTACCGAGGTTAGGCTTGATACTTACTGGGTACTGTTGTGGTGTACTCATACTATTTTTCTACATATTAATTTTCAGATCCAGGTACCTCAACACATGCTAGGCATCAGTAAGTGGATCATTCAATTCGGAGACTTCAAGGTATACCTTCCCGGTATTCGCATGCCTCGTAGTCACATTTCGTCCTTTTTGCTACTGATTACTCTTTATATAGGCAATGTTGTACTAGAGATTTTACAGTATTTTCCTATAGAGCTTATGACTCAGTTCCACCAGATTTTATGAGTTATTGTTAGCTGCACTATTGAGTTCTATTATGATAGATTTTCTAAACTAATATACCACTAAGTTGTGTGCTTAGTGGTGGTTTTTATTATTAATAAGAACAAAATACAAAAAATTGTCAAGAGGTCTCACAAAGTGAAGAAAACTAAAGCACGAATTTACATCAATCCTATTACCAAAGCTAAGCATCACACTCAACATTCATAGTACGTACTGAGTTAACACGACTTGCATATGAAGAACCAAACGTAACCAAATGTTTGCATTATGCATATCGTCCCAAGAGAGCCTCATATACTGGAATATTGCACAAATGATATTGAGCTTGAGCACTGCAAATCCAAGCTGATTAGTTACTTCAATTGGTGCCTGGGGTTAGAATGCATACAATGTAGAGTCAAAATGACAATTGGACCATACGCAAATATGCATATGCACACTATCTATCTCCATGCCACCTTATTGTTCTTGTGACTTTGAATGACCAATTAGTGCTTGTACCTAGTGATTAGAAGATGAATCCTATTGAGCTTGCCTTCCTCGAATATAGGACTTGTAGAATATACGCGGGTACTCCTCCAAATGATGCTCAAACAACCCGCAAAATGAGTCCAAATCCCATGTCCCAAGTATACACTTCTGGGTAGAGTGAGTCTCCTGTGTGCTCCAACAATCAAAGTTCTTTCATGAACCTTGTTGTCACCTGTTTGTAGATTCTCCAAGAAGTAGAGAATGTTAAGGCAATCATGCGTTTTAGTATTCTTCTCCCCTTCATACCGAAACTGGTACATAATAGCCCAGTTTGGCATATTTGTGTGAGGCTGCCTCGACTGTTTGCTTCTTCTCTTTTTGAGCTGGACTATGCAGTGGTTGCACCTATTGGAAATGAGCATCGAGGATGCTGATACCACCTAAATAGGCTTGACCAAAACATAAAATCCAGCTCTAATCACAGTACCTGCAAAACAACAAACTATGTTAGTATAAAAAATCTTCTTACTGTCCTCCATATGGATTTGAGTAAGAAGTAGAATGTAATCTCCTTCTCCAGTTGGCTTCCCATACTCAAACCTTCCCTTCACTATAGGAATCATCCACATCATTCTCCTATTCTCTCAGATCATCATCATGTAGAGTTTAGTGTGGTTGTTCTTAGTATAAAAAGCCCTCCTACTCTCCTCCAGCAGGATTTGAGTAGAAAGTGAAGTGTGTTCTCCAAAGCCTGTGTCCATCACCTTATATCGAGTACACTCCATCCTCCTTCCCCTTACTACAATGTTTAGCGCCTTCATCTTCTTTCCTACATTCTCCATAATCATCTAGAGTTTGGCTTATCTGTTCTTACCCTAATGTAGGGTATTTGGAGTTTGTCACTGTTCAAAATCTTCCTTCCTTGAGTATCTAATTCCTTAAATGAATTCACTTGAATCCTGCCATGTTGTTCTATAGCCTGATTGGCATGGTGATCTGCAAGTTTATTCCCCTCTCTCATCACATGTACTACTTGGAAAACCCCTCCAGCCAGTAATGTTTTGATCTCCTCAACCTGATTGACAATTCTCCACGGTGGTTCCCAAACCTCCTCCAGTACATTCCTCATGAATAATGAGTCAGTATCAATCAAACATGGAGGGAACTGGACATTAAATATGTACCTTAGTGCCTCCAAAATTGCCTTAGCTTCTGCTATGTTATTGGTTACATATTCAAGTTCATCTGCCTGGGCATAAATTAGGTCACCATCACCATCCCTAATACAGAATGCATGTGAAGCTCCCCAATTATCTCCTCTACATGCGCCATCAGTATTACATTTGATCCACCCCACCGGAGGGAGTTGCCACAACACTTCTGTATACTTCAACTTAGGGACATGTTTCATTAGTTTGTCATGCAAATTCGGCCAGTTGGTTATGACTCCTGAAAAACTTGGTCTTCTCACCTTTACCAACATATATATCCTTTGAGATTAGGTACATCAACCTGTTGATAGATGTGATCTTCCCATGCATACCTGAATTTCTTCTCTTCCAAAGATGACATACAATTAGGCACGGAATAGCATGATACACAACTTTCAAACTTGTATTAACTGACTTTCTCCACCATTCATTAATGACTTGTACTAATTATTTTCCTTCTATGTTGATCCATGCAGGTGAAGAGAAGTCTCTCTAAAGAAATCTGGAGACTTAAAAAACACGTGGGGAAGTATTTCATCTTTTGGAAATCTACAACACTAGCATTTGGTGGTTCTAAAGTAGCCTAGCCTTAAGAAGAAATCAACTAGAGGCAATTTAGCTTTCCACAATCTCCACATAAAGAAGGAAACCTTGAATGGAAACCCTTTCACCCAAAAGAACTTATATAACTTGCTTTCTTGCCTTCTTCTCCTTACATATTGCTAAGCAGATGTTTTTGTGAATTGTCCTTTAGTTTCAAGCTTCCACCATGGCCTATCTTTTAAATCACATGATGATGGTGCCTCAGCTATCTCACTTGGCAGTAGCTCCCTTAGCGGCACAGTATTCCATTCTCCATTCTCCACAACCTCATCTACATGCACTATAGACTTATCACACCAATGGTATGGCCCAGAAGCATGATAAAGAGCTCCAACACTAGACCAGTTGTCGTACCAAAAGTGAGAATTAACCCTTTTTAGTTGCCACCATATTTGATGCTCAAGTTGATCTCTCATTTGAAGCATCTTCTTCCAAACTTGAGATCTACCTCTCCAAATTACCAACACTTCATTCATCTTCTTGCAGTACTTATTCCTCATGAATGTATACCACAATGTATACTTAGTTCTATATTTCCACCAGAGCTTTGCAAAAAGTTCTTTGCAAACATCATATAGGGATCTAAAACCAAGTCCACCCTCATCTTTAGGTAAGCACAAAGAGTCCCAAGTAGCCCATTGTCTTGCCCTACCATTTCAGAGTTATCCAGTAGAACCTAGAAAACATCGTATGTAGCTGATTAATGATATTTAAGGGGGGATTCACAGCTGACAGGAGGTGGATTGGCATGCTCTCAAGCACATGTGAGATTAAAATAGCCCTACCTCTAATAGATAGCAGCTTTCCTTTCCACGATTGTAATCTCTCCTGTACTTTAAATATGATTCACTTACAAAAATTCTTCTGCCTCCTACTGTAAAATATTTGACAGCCTAGGTATGTAAAGGGAAATTGCTTTCTTTGGAATTCAGTTGTTAGATGCACTGTATTGGCTTCTTCTTCAGGAACATTTTCATGCATATAAAAAGCTGACTTCTCCTTGTTAACTTTCTGACCTAAAGCTGCTTCATATTCCTCTAGTACATTCATGATCAATTGGATTGATCCATAGTGAGAAGAACTGAAAATGATAATGTCATTAGCATATGAGAGGTAATTGATATTCTGACTCCATTTTGGCATTCCAAACCCTATGAAATTAGGATTATCAAATAAAGCATCCAAAGCACTACTAAGTACCTCTGCTACCAATAGAAACAATGTTGGAAACAATGGATCTCCTTGCTTTACACCCTTTGAATATTTGAAGAAACCATTTGGCTGGCCATTTAGCAGTACTGAATACCGACTGCTTGAAACTAATTTGAATACCATATCAATGAATATTTACGCAAAACCCATCCGCCTCAACACTTTTGTCAAAAACAACCATGAAACCCGATCATATGCTTTGGCCATATCTAGTTTTATCACCATATTGGATGGCTTGCCTCTCTTCCTTATGTCAGTGATAATTTTCTATATTAATAAGATGTTCTCCACAATACTCCTTCCTTTTACAAAACCTACTTTATTTGGATAAATAAGAGTAGGCAACAAGTCCACCAATCTCTCATGAATCACCCTAGAGATGATCTTGTTTGAGAAATTGCTCAAACAACTTTGTCTTATATCTGAGAAGGTTGCAACATTCTTCTTCTTAGGCAACAACACAAGATTTGTGTGTGTAATGAATTTAGGTAGCTCAGAACCACAAAAGAATGCCCTAACCATATTTAAAACATCATCACCAATAATATCACAGCTAGCTTGATAGAACTTTCTAGTGAATCCATCAGCACCACTGGCACTATCCCCATTTAAGCCAAAAACTGCAAGCTTGACTTCCTCCAATGTTGGTTCTGCCAACAGTCTAGAATTTGTTCATCAGTGACCATCTTGGGAACATGGTTCACTATGTCAAAATCTGCTGGAATCCTCTTCTCAGTGAATTGAGCTTGAAAGAAATCCACTGCCTCCTTAGCCATCTCTTCGTGTGACTCAATCCAATAACCATTATTATAAAGAATTTTGGACTCATGCAGCCTCTTCCTCTTTCCTTTGAGATGAGCATGAAAGAATTTAGTGTTCCTATCTCCATCTTTGAACCACTGCATGCCTACTTTTTGCCTCCAAAATTCCTCTTCTAAGTGGTAGTACCTGGTAAGATCAGCTTCCACCTTATGCAATTTGGCTCTATTTTGAGTTGTTAAATGAAGCTCAAACTCAATCTCATGAACTTTAATCACATCCTCTAAGGCAGCAATCTATTTGAAAATATCATCAAATGTTTCTTTGCTCCAAGCTGCCAATGCTATCTTCACGTTCTTTATCTTATTTTGAAACACTATGAATGGACTGCCCATATAATCTTACTTCCAATTCTCCTTAACTACCTTTAAGAAAGAATCATGCTTTGTCCAGAAGTTAAGAAACTTGAATGATTTCCTAACTTGTACAGTATTAACATTGTAGGATAATAAGAGAGGAGCATGGTCTGATTCATACTTGATCAAATGCTCAACCTCTAGTGCTGGGAATAAATCTTGGAACTGTTGATTAGATAGAAACATGTCTAGCCTCTTGCATATACAGTCAATATCCGACCTCCCATTCCACCATGTATAAAGACTCCCTTTGAATCCAAGATCATACAATGTACCTATGTCTACATAATGAGCAAAGTCAACAACTTCACTCAAGTATACTGGAAGGCCACCATACTTTTCTTCCTCCTATAAGAAAATATTGAAATCACCTCCTACAAGCCAAGGAGATTCCATGTCTGAAGCTAAATGATACATAGAATCCCAAAGTTCAATTCTCTCCACTGCATCACATTTAGCATATACAAGTGTAATAAACAATTCCTTCCCTAGACTTCTATGAAACAACTTTAGAGTTAGTTGTTGTTCCATATTATCACGCCCTAAAGGTGGAGAGGCATAGCTGGAACCCGGTGCTATACTCGGCCCGAGTGTACCACTCTGTAACTATAAACTCTGGAGGGGTAGCCCTCAACTTTTACCGGCGAGGCCTACCTGCAAGCTGACAATACTAGTCAATACCGATGAGGCCATATTCTGAATCATCTAAAAATGACGTCTACAAATAACAATACCAAACTGGACATCTACATAGTGCTGGCAAGGCCACAATACTGATATATAAAATGTACATGACTCGTCTACAAGCCTCTAGACATAACTGAATTGTATCATGGTTGGGACAGGATCTCGACCTAACCATCAAACCTGTATGTATATATAAAATGGACTCCAAGGTCTAAACCTGGTAACTCCAAGGGAATAGAGCTTACCAACCAAGCTGATGTTTGGCTCTGTTTACTCTGGGAAGGTCTATCTAGCTGTCTATCAGGACCTGCAGGCATGAAATATAGTGTCCATGGTAAAAGGGATGTCGGTACAAAATAATGTACCGAGTATGTAAGGCAATAGAATAACTGAAAGCTTAGACTCAACTGATAATATAATAATTGAAAGTAATTGGGTGTCAAATATAATTTGAAGATATGCTTACCTGCTGATACTGACTTAACTCTCTCAATATAGTAAGTAAAATAGTTGTCTAGCCATATAAGGCTCGGTATGTGTAACTGCTCTACCATAGTAGGCTCGCTTATAGGTGCTCGGCCATACTAAGCTCCATATCTCGGCCATTCTGGGCTCGCTCATAGGTGCTCGGCCACAGTAGGCTATGTATATAACGTAGCATCTAATCAAAGGTTGCCCAATAGGGGCCTGCCCACCCATTATAGCTTGATGGTGGTGCAAATACTGTAGTACTGCCCAATAGGGACCTGCCAACCGATTATAGCTCGATGATGGTGAAACTATTGTAA
>AWOL01S0013955.1:0-10413 GCA_000715115.1 Nicotiana otophora
AATAAAATTTCATAAATAATAAAAGCGGTTAGAAAGTTAAAGTGCACAATAGGTTCTAAATATTAATAGTTGAGCGACCGTGCTAAAACTACGGAACTCGGGAGCGCCTCATACCTTCTTTCGGATTAACAAAATTCCTTACCCGGTCTTCTGTATTCGTAGACCATAAATAAGAGTCAATTTCTTCGATTTGAAATTTAAAATAAACCGGTGACTTGGGACACCATAAATTATCCCAAGTGGCGAATCTGAAATCAATAAATAATCTCATTTCGAATAATGTCACTTAAATTGGAAAAACTCTCTATCCCTTCGGGAAAAAGGAGGTGTGACAATTATGAGCTATATATGAGGCTAAATGACAAGATTGAGTTAATACTTAGGACAATGAAAGAAAAAAGACACTGAGTAGACAGACAAACTATGGGAGTAGTCGTTTCAGCTTTGAAATTGTCTTTTCCTGATAAAATTCAGAAGCAGGAATTCAATTTAAATTCAATTAATCCAACACTAAAAAAATACTTGGAGGGGTAACAATTTGGCTTTAGGTGAATGATATTTTTGAGGGAGTCTTTGTGTATCACTTGATTTAAGTAGTTGATTTATTTTAGAAATTATATAGCTATTAAACATGTTAATTCCTCTCTCGGAAAAGACAAGGTGGCCAACATTTGAGTCAGTAAGCGCGTACCGAATTAGAACAATAACCAGACAATTTGTTATTCTTGACATTTTACTAGGAAGAACATGAACTAACTAGGACGATGGAACGAGAATTAGAGAAAACGTCAGCTTTCATATTGGAATAAGTTCACTCGTAATGTTGGACGTAATGTTTCTAATCCCTATTTGGTGTGAACCTGTAATGAATGCAGGGGATGAATAAGATCCACCCCTTAATCAGTGGTCTCGGATTCGAATATTGGGATGCAAAATTTTTTAATAGAAAGTGTTTTCCTTTAACGAGCCCTATGTAATACGAATCCAAATTAGTCGGACTAGCGGATACCCAATACCAAATGGTTACACCAAAAAATAAAAATAAAAATTGGCACTCTCTTTGGTATTCACTTGCTGCAATTGGTTCTGTACACTTTACATAATACTAGTCTTAGGGTACGCGCTTTGTGTGTGTATCTACACTAATGAGTATATTATATTGAAAAATTACATTAATATTTTTAACAATATATTTGAGTTATAAAATAAAAATTAAATAAAAATTAAATAAAAAATATAAATTCCTAAAATTGATGAATGTTGGTCGAAAGAGAACTTTCTACATATTCAAGTAACCATTTCTAATTGCCTGTAATGGATTTTAAAGTCCTACAAAATAGGACTCCTACAAAATAAAAAGATTACATTTTTCGTACTTTTAGAGTACACGCTTTGTGATAATAAGTGTATATTGGACATGTAATTATTATGTGTCATTCTGAAAGCATTTATTAAATTTGATGTTGAGTTAAAGAGTATCTAATTGTGAAAATTAGGTTATTTATATCTAATTATAGTAGTTATTAGAATGTATATTTACATCTTGGTATATGAATTTTATGGAAGGCGCGTTTGAGTAAAGGATAATAGATATTCTATTGTATATCTAGAGAATCAATTATAATTTTTCACGTAAATTATTTTGCTATTTTGTTATTTTTACTATGATAATTAAATTATATAAAATTTGTGAGTTTTAATTCTATGCCCGATTATAAATCTAGAATTAAGAATAAGAAAAATTGAAGAAGTGTAGATCGATTTTATTGACTTTACCTATTATTTCTACTTTGTCTTACTCTATTTATTTTTTAGTTTTACTAAAATAGAAATCTTATTTGCTTTCCGCATGACTTTCTCAACATGTGTTGTAATAATAGTTTTAGAATTAGATTGGACAGACTATCTTTTAGAACTTTCCATTGCTCAGTTGAAGAAAAAAACTTTATTTATTAACTAAGCCCATCAAATAAGCATCATGTTCGACCATGACTCAGATCCGGCCATCAGCCCCCTTGTGAGCCTTGTCATAGGCAAGATATTGGCATTAATCGGGTTTGAGTACCAAATTATACACTGGATGAATACATAAAATAAAAGAATATATAAATTCTCAAACTCTTTGGTATTATACATATATAATGTATATATACTTCCAGTTTTAACTGCGACAGAAATCTGTTACCTATTATCATATAAAAGGAAGTTGTAGAAAAGCTACTAAAAGACACAGGATATTATTATTTATTTTTATTATAAAAGCAAGAATCTATTGGTTACGGATCTACAGAGATTCTTCAAATATTTTAAGCTAACATTAAACGGATGGACAAATAAAACAAACAGAGAAAAGTTTTCCAACACTTATTACAAATCGCTAGTGAGCAGCTGCACACAACTTAATGAAAACACAATAATAACATTTTTAAGACATATATATCTTAATCAGAGAATTTCTTTTGAAGTTGTTTAATCACTTTCTTATCAAGCTGAAAACCTTTGGCAAGAACATCGCCGAGAATAGGTGGATCCGAAGCAAAGATTGAATTAGGAATCATGACGAATCCAGGATTTTGATTGTTGAAAGAAGCGAATACTGTTGCATTTTTGTTTCCCACGTTATATTGGAAATGTATAAGCCCCTGTGGGATCACAAACACGTCGCCAGGATTCAAAATTTTCGAGAAGAGACGACTTTTAAAGATGTTTGGAGAATCAGGTAGAAGAAATCCAGCATAAATAGTAACCACGTGGCTCAATGTCAGCACGAATGAAAGAAATACCAAGAGTGTTGAGTCCAGGCATTGTGTTTACATCCACAACAGTTACAGAATAACCAAACTTAGCCCGAACTATATTTCCACTTACGTTTAGACCTGAAGCAAAGAAATCATTTGCTGTGGCTAGCTTTGGGTCTTTGCAAATCTTTCCATTCACGAAAACTGCACAAGTTAATGAAATGAAGCTAGCAAATTATTCATACGTTAAGAGCTAAACAAGTGACCGGGCCGGCCCTTCCATAAACCAAGTAAAACAGCTCTTTGTGGGGCTTCATTTTTTGTTACACCTAATAGGTTATGTATAAGTTTAAATTTGTTTTTGTGAAATAAAAAAGTTTGATTTCTTTCTTTAACTATATAGAGAAGAAGTATTTGCAACTATTATGATTTCTGCCAAGGAAATTGCACTTGAAATGGATATCGAACCCAAATTTTGTAAGAAACATGCGATATACAAGAAGTAACAATTTGATGAAAATGTTGATAATGAAATTTTAAAATCTTTAGAAGAGTCCTTTAGAATTGATTACTTTTATGCATAGTATATAAGGCTATTTTTTCACTTCAAAATAGATTTGAACAATTCGAAGCATATGAAAATATTTTTCGTTTTCTATTTAGTGGTCAAAAACTAAGATCACTAAATGATGGAAATTTGAAAAAATATTGCCTTAATCTTGAATGTTCCTTAAAGCATAATAATAAATTCGATATTGATGGTTTGGATTTATTTTCGGAATTAAAAGTATTAAGAAAAATAGTATAATTAGAAGATAACAGTTTAATTGATACACTTAATCAAATAAAAAGATTTGATTCTTTTCCAAATGTTTATATTGCTTATGGAATAATGTTAATAACTCATGTTACCGTTGCTTCAGCGGAAAGAAGTTTTTAAAATTATAATTGATAAAATCTTACCTAACATCAACAATGTCTCAAGAAAGGTTAAATAGATTAGTTATATTGTCAATTGAGAAAGACTTATTAGGAGTTATTGATTATCATAAAATTATTAATAACTTTGTATCAAAGAAAAGCTAAAAAATAAGAACTTCAAATAAATAAATAATTTTTAAAAAAATAATTAAGGCCATTCTTAAGTTTGGTTTTAGGCCACAAAATTTGTCGGGTCGTTCGTGACAGTGACATGTGACAGTAATTATATATATAGTGCTTAAAAGCAAAAAGGCAAAAAAAAAAAAAAAAAAACAACAAGGTCCATGTGGCTTCAAAGTTTTAGGGTGTTGGTAACCCCTCACCCTTACACGTAGGTCAGCCTCTGTACACGTGCTTCTTTAAATTAATGAAGTGCATAACTTTTGGATAAATATAACAACAACAAACCCAATATAATTCAACATGTGAAGTATGGGGAAGGTAGTGTGTATGCAAACTTTACCTCTACTTGGAGAGATAGAGAGACTATTTCCGATAGACCCTCGGTTCAAGAACTTTTGGATAAATAGCAAATATATATGAATTTACTACTATATATAATCAATTTGCAATGAGAATATTTCAGCATGCAATTTATAATGATCTCGACATTAGTTCAACTTCTCAAATTTGAGATTCGAAGAATTCCGACTGATTCTCATTTGGGATTATTATGCGCGTTATTATTTGAAGCACACATTTCTTTGAAGTGCATGGCTTCACCTATGAAGCGACGAAGCGATATATGGCTTTTAATAACACTATAATATAACATACTGTATTGTTTAAAATAGGAAAAAGAAGAAATTAGTTAAAAAGCTTTCCTGACAATAGAAGGATGATTTACCATAAGCGTTAGTGTCTTTAACTGCAACACATATGTCTTGTAAAGGGTTGAGATCATAGGCAAAAGCTTGGAACGAAAAGAAAGCAACAATGTTATAGCAAAAACTTGATCATAGGCTACTAAAGTTGTTATTAACCAGCTCATGCTCATTGTTATAGCAAAGTCTAGTTTCATTAAATTTGGAACAAGTTTGTTTGCTTTTGGCTTATCATACTACGTACCTATAGCACAATCTGGTCAATTTTTAACATCCTTTTTCCNTTTAAAATGCACGCACGTTCAAGTTGATCAAGAAGTAACCATTAATCAAGAATCTAGTGATCTGTTCTACCTCTAATCAACGGTCAACCGTCAATTTCACAACTCCCTGCATGGTGAATTTACGTATTCATTCAGAATTGAAGTTATATACATGGTCGCAGTAGCTATATCAGGTCACCAAAATTAAAGAATATCCACATGTAAACCTCTGCCACGATACAAAATCTCACATGTCGTGATGACACATTTTTCAATACTAGGCAAGCCGACAATCTCAATAAACCACATATCTTTTAAATTTGAAAACAAGATGATTAAATTTAGCAGAAGAAACCTCACAAGTACAAATATAAATAATCCCAAAACCTGGTGTCAATGAGTACATGAGCATCTAATATGAATACAAGTCTGGAAATACGGTCTGTAATAGTTTGACACTAAATGCAGTAAATAAGAAGGCAGGGAAGGAGAGGCAAGGTCTGCGAAATACGACAGCTACCTCTGAATCTCCGAAAAAGTCAACTGTGCGAGAGAATCAACACCCGCTATGACCGGGAACACCTGGATCTGCACACGAAGTGCAGGGTGTAGTATGAGTACAACCAACTCAGTAAGTAACAATAATAAATAAAGAACTGAAGATAGTGACGAGCTACACAGCTATAGTTCATTTTCAATAATTGCAGCAAAGAATAGACATGATTTCAAATCCGACAGTTTAAGTCAAATCAATTTTATACACTTCATATAATCCGGATATAGAATCTTTCAGAAATTTCACAACAATAACATATAGCAACTAAGTGCATCAACAAATGAAAAGTATGTACAACCACTCAGGACAATAATGACTCACAGGGTTCCCAGCCCTCAGCACTCACACTCAATGGGTACCCGTGCTCACTGGGGGTGTACAGATTCCGGAGGGGTTTCTACAGCCCAAGCGCTATAATCCGCACGGACAACTCGCGTGTTGCACGGACAACTCACGTGCTATAGTATCAATATCTAGATCTGCACGGACAACTCACGTGCTGCACGGACAACTCACGTGCTATAGTATCAATATCTGGATCTGCACGGACAACTCATGTGCTGCACGGACAACTCACGTGCTATGGTATAATATCTCACAATCAGGTCCTCGGCCTCGCTCAATCATAAATCTCTCCAGTCTCTCGGGCTCTCAACAATCATGAAATCAGCCCGATCAACAATGATATGATGCATCAATAATGAACAATAGAGACTCGGATAAAATAATCAAGTAAATTATGACTGAGTACAAAATAATAATTTAGCACGTAGTTCAACATATACACGACCTCTGTGGGTCCCATAAGTACCAACATATAGCCTAAACATAATTTCTAATATGACTTACAGTCAAATTTCCACAACACATAAAGAGAACATAGCTAACAACAAGTTATTCAACTTTACAGTTTTTACGGGACGGACCAAGTCATAATCGCCTCGGTGCATGCCCACACGCCCGTCACCTAGCATGTGCATCACCTCCAAAGTAATCACATGATACAAAATTCTGGGGTTTCACACCCCCAGGACCAGATTTATAATTGTTACTTACCTCAAGCCTTGTAATTCTTATTCCGCTTAGCCTTTGCCTCGTGAATTGGCCTCCAAACGCCTCGAATCTAGCCACAAATAATTCGATTCAGTCAATAAAACTTATTGGAACTAATTTCATAAGGAAATGTTAATTTTCCATAAAAATACAAAATTTTGCTCAAAAATCACCTGTGGGGCCCATGTCTCGAAACCCGATAAAAGTTATAAAATATGACAACTCATTCAATTACGAGTTCAACCATACTAATTTCACTCTAATCCGACTCAGAATCGGTGTTCAAATCCCAAAAATTTATTTTATGAAATTTCTACAATTTTCCCCAAATTTGCATCTCAAAATACTGATTACATGATGAAAACAACGACATATCCATGTATGTTAACTAAATCTGAATTAGAATTGCTTACCCCGATAAATTTCTTGATAAACCCACAAAACATCGTCTCAAACCGAGCTCCCAAGGTCCAAAAATAAAATAATAACCCAAGCCTAGGTTATATAGTACATTCTCTGAAGTCACCATGTGCGGTCCGCACAATTCCAAGTGCGGCCGCATATCCCAGCTCTTGCGGTCGCACAAACATTGTGCGGCCGCACTCTCTTGGTGACTACAATGCCAAGCTTTAGTATTTTTGCCATAAATTTTTCTACAGATGTCCCAATGATGGATTCTTTATCTTTCTCGAAACTAGACACGAAGGGTTACAACATTCATTTTTGAATCATCTCAAAATTCCTCGTAGATCAAAAGATATAAGCTTCCGAAATCGGACCAGCGAATCTGAGAGTTCCTGAGTGCGGCTGCACACAAAATTGTGCGGCCCGCACATTCCTCTGCGGCCTGAAGTGCGATCGCACACAAAATTGTGCGGTCCGCACTTCTCTTTTGCCTCAGCACTCCCAAAATGTGTGGTCCGCACTTCCAAAGACCCCTAAAGCAACATTAGTGTGCTCAAAAGCCCGTACTCGCTCAAAACTCACCCCGAAACTCACCCGAGCCACTCGGGATCCCGTTCAAGTATACCAACAAGTTTCATAACATAAAACGGACCTACTCGAGGCCTCAAATCACATCAAACAACATCAAAACGCCGAATCGCATCTCAAATCAAAATCTATAAACTTTGAACTTTCAAATTCTATATCTTGTGCCGAAACACATCAAATCAATTCCGATTGACCTCAAATTTTGCACACAAGTCATAAATGACATAACGGATCTATGAAAATTTTTAGAACAGAATTCCGACTCCAATATCAAAAAGTCAACTGCCCGGTCAAACTTCCCAAAAATTCAACTTTAGCCATTTCAAACCTAATTCCTCTGCCGACCTCCAAATAATTTTCCGGATGCGCTCCTAAGTCCAAAATTACCATACGGAGCTATTGAAATCATCAAAACTCTATTCCGGGGTTGTTTACACATAAGTCAATATCCGGTCAACTATTTCAACTTAAGCCTCTAACACGAAATTCATTCTTCCAAGCTAACTCCGAAATACCTTAAAACCAAAACCGACAATTCACATAAGTCATAATACCTCATAGGAAGTTATTCACGACTTCAAATAGTTGAAAGGAGCGTAAATGCTCAAAACGACCGGTCGGGTCATTACAATCTCCCCCACTTAAACATACATTCTTCCTCGAACGTGCCAAGAGTTGTTCCTAAGCCTTTAAATCATTGTTCCTCCTTACCATGCACATACATGGGGTGATCTCACGTCACCCTATTCTATATAGGCCTGACAACATAACACAACTGAAAATCATTAATTCAACTTTAGCCCAAAACTTGGAGCCCAATTTCTAACACCTAGAATTCTTTCCAAGATCTAAATCTCATACACCGTATATATCTAAACAAGTTGTATCAAGACATAGCCATAACCCCAGATATAATCACGTTGCATACTACACAACTCATATGCTCGCAGCACCATTTTCGATCACAGTAATTACTCCAAACCAACCTAGTACAAGTATTAAGCCTCATATCAAGCCAAACCTAGTTCCAAAACCTTCATACACTGCTGATAATAAAAGAAACATGCAAAAATTTCATGACCCCTTATCAGAGCAACAAGTCATGGAGCTCTTGCCCAACCAGAACCATAATCACTTTCTAAGCAGACTTTCAATATTATCCTCCTGAATATACCGTAATCAAACTTGATAGTACCCATTATATGTCCAATGATCTTATATTATTAAACACAACTATCCCACAGACGTGCCACATCAATATAACTCAAACCACAATTGCGCCATCCGTGTACCCAAATATGGGAGATGTTTCAAGGAAGGTAACCGTATTTCAAGTTCAATAAGCACCACCACAACCGCAATGTTACAACCAACTCCTCAAATTTCGTGAAGAGGATAACCGAAGGCATATATGCACAATTCTAGCGGAAGGAAATTAATAAATCAGATAAATTATCATAGAGATAGAATTCCCACACACGACATGGATAACTCACGTGCCAATAATATAAATCGCCTAGCATGGTCACAGGCCTCCAGTCCCAGTATGTCATACAGGAGCAATTAAACAAGTACGCATGTATATGATAATGAAATAAGATTCTCATACTCCTGGACTGGTATAAATAAAACGCCATAGCGTAAGCATGTGCAAAGTGTGTTATCACACTTCAAATAAGCAAGTTAACACAGAAATAGTAACTATCCCGTTTATTCAGGGGAAGTAGGCTCTTTGTAACCTCAAATGTAGCCCAGATAGATCTCAACAAAGGTACAAACACGAGAAACGTTATAACTTTACGCTTAACAGTCAACTCTAGGCATATCATAGCCTAAGCATTCTTTCGAGTATGAATACTTGCCCCGATGCCCGCACATTGGCTCAAACCTCACATATATGCACACTTATAGCATGTAGCTATCAAAAATAATTAACGCAACTAGTGCCTCCGCTGAGTTAAAATAAAATACTCACCTCAAGCATACCGCAACCTGAAACAATATACTTCTGAGAACTCCCAGTCTTCAAATTCATCAAACACATGAATCATTGTAACTGATCCCAACTCCAGCACTAGAATGACTAACATGTCTTCCATTCATGATCTTCCCATAAGGAATACTTTCATAATTCTTCCGTGCCACATAGAAATAATTTGCATATCAGCAGTCTATCAACCAGGTGAGTACTGCAATACCAATGAACATCCGTAAGTCAAAACACAATACGCCTTTTGAAATGCGCACCCTTCTCATGGATTACTAAGCAGTTATAATATTCATCTAATTATTTGAAATTGACCATTCTGTCCAAAATTCGTGATTTTCCTTTCAAGAATGAACTGTCACCTTGTACATGTAAATCTAAATCCCGCACAACACACCACATCTATCACATGAAAGGCAAATGAATCTCATTATAAACTCTAAGTCACCAGGAATTACATACCCCATTAGTTAGAAACCTCTCTCTTGCTTCTTTCCAGGAGGAAATCACAATACACAACACGTTCCATACATCGGTAGAAAGTATCTGGTTCAAACTATGATAGAAACCATCATGAACACTTTGAAATCCATTTGCACATAACCAAGCTATCAGAACTAAATTCCTCTAACTCCACCAAGCCACATAGGTTGCCAAATCCGAGAGTATTGCCACAAAACACCGGTAAAGCCCTACCTTATCATAAGAACCAAAAGAACTGAGCATACCATTACCATACTGATCCAGCATGTTACCCATTTGTCCTATTTTCTCTGAGTTTCTTCTGAATTACACTCAAGTTAACATTTCTCCTTGTCAGAACACTTTTATCCTTACCCAAAGCTCATTACAAGACATCCTAACATAAACCCACATCGCCCTAAAGCCCATAAGCCATTGAATTCTTCTTAAGCAACTCCATAATTACCCCAACCGTAACACTCACTCTGAAAATACCTTATGCGAATTTAAAATTGTTCCTCTTTCCTTTCTTATACTAAAATATAGAATCCATAGT
>AWOL01S0013955.1:12844-69590 GCA_000715115.1 Nicotiana otophora
AGTAAATTCTCCTGAGTTCATGCTCGCCCACCATTTGTATAAGTCTACACTTTCCCTATTGACATCAACTGAAAGTTCAACAATATCTTCCGAACTCAAGTCATATTGCGCCTGAAACGATAATCAGATCTTCACATCCCTCTTTATTTCAAACACACTCCTTTCTGCCATATTCAATCTTTCTTCGTACAGTAATTATCACTCCAAATAAAGTTTGTAGGCCAAATCACATTCTATCACGATTCCAAACCGCTCTACACTTCCTCAAGGCGCGCGACTACCCTACCACAGAATCCATATGCTAATCTTCCACTCTTACTTCGGTTAAATCATCTCTTTTAAGCAACTTCTCAACCTCTACTTCTCCTACTTGGCCTTCTAGTACTTCAACCACCGCGAAACACTTCCCGTCATGTCTTCCCTCATACATTGTTGCCCAACTGTTGCATCGAATTAAAATGCATCTTTATTGCACCTGAACCAATAAAATGTTATCAACTCTAAGCATCTTCGAAGATCATCTTTCTCGAGCCATCAACATTAGAAATGCCCATTCACAACCACAATTACTACACAATCACTTACTCTTCTTGAGTCCAAACTCATTGACAAGACATGAGAATTTAACTTGCCCCACAATTTAACAACGTAAAAGATCCTTCAATACACTCACAACTCGAGACTATACGTCAAATCAAGTCAGAATTCAAATACCCATCTGAACATATCCTGTAGTCACATCATACTTATCATATAGCCATTCAATCACTCATCGAGATACAAATTCTACTCGTGGGAACATTACCAGACATATGAGTCCAAATGTACAAGTTCACATAACTGAAGCTACCGAGCTTAAGCTGCGGTCTAACCCTAGACTTAAGTCCTCCAGAGTGGCCCATTACCAAAACACAAAATACACATCTCGAACCTCGTTCATGGAATCACAAGCCAGCGATGCACAACTGATACTGAGCGCTCACATGCGCACACGAATACGTGGAAGGAATTCAAAGAATTATGTTTCAAGCTGAATCCATTATGCACGACAGAATACAAGAAAGTGAAATTTTCCTAAGGTTTCGGCAGCCTCTCGAAGATAAGTACAGACGTCTCCTTATCAATCCGCAAGCCTCTACTAAACCTGCTCATGACTCGTGATACCTTTGTCAACTAAACCACTGATACCAACTTGTCACGACTCAAAATCTCACATGTCGTGATGGAACCTACCTCAATACTAAGCAAGCCGACAATATCAATAAACCATATATCTTTTAAATTTGAAAACAGGATGATTAAATTTAGCAGAAGAAATCTCACAAGTAAAAATATAAATACTCCCAAAACCTGGTGTCACTAAGTACATGAGCATCTAATATGAATATAAGTATGGAAATACGGTGCATAATAGTTTGAGACTAAATGCAGTAAATAAAAAGGTAGGGAAGGAGGGGCAAGGTCTACGAAACATGGAAGCTATCTCTGAATCTCCAAAAAAGTCAACTGTGCGAGAGAATCAATACTAGATATGACCGGGAACACCTGGATCTGCACACGAAGTGCAGGGTGTAGTATGAGTACAACCAACTCAGTAAGTAACAATAATAAATAAAGAACTGAAGATAGTGATGAGCTACATAGTTATAGTTTATTTTCAGTAATTCCAGCAAACAATAGACATTCTTTCAAATCCGGCAGTTTAAGTCAAATCAATTTTATATAGTTCAAGTTCATGTAATCTGGATATAGAATCTTTCATGAATTTCACAACAATAACATATAGCAACTAAGTGCATCAACAAATGAAAAGTAACTACAGCCTCTCAGGACAACAATGACTCACTGGGCTCCCAGCCCTCAGCACTCACACTCAATGGGTACCCGCGCTCATTGGGGGTGCACAGACTCTAGATGGGCTCCTACAGCCCAAGCGCTATAATCCGCACGGATAACTCAGATGCTGCACAGACAACTCATGTGATATAGTATCAATATCTGGATCCGCACGGACAACTCACGTGCTATAGTATCAATATCTGGATCCGCACGGACAACTCACATGCTACACGGATAACTCACGTGCTACAATCAATATCTAGATCCGTACGGACAACTCACGTGCTGCACGGACAACTCATGTGCTATAGTATAATATCTCACAATCAGGTCCTCGGCCTTGCTCAGTCATAAACCTCTCAGTCTCTCAGGCTCTCAACAATCATGAAATCAGCCCAATCAACAATGATATGATGCATCAATAATGAACAATAGAGACTCGGATAAAATAATCAAGTAAATTATGACTGAGTATAAAACAATAAATTAGCAGATAGTTCAACATGTACACGACCTCTGTGGGTCCCAACAGTACCAACATATAGCCTAAACATGGTTTCTAACATGACTTACTATCAAATTTCCACAACACATAGAGAGCACATAGCTAACAACAAGTTATTCAACTTTACAGTTTTCACGGGACGGACCAAGTCACACTCCCCACGATGTACGCCCACACACTCGTCACCTAGCATGTGCGTCACCACCAAAGTAATCACGTGATACCAAATTCTAGGGTTTCATACCCTCAGAACCAGATTTATAACTGTTACTTACCTCAAGCCATGAAATTCTTATTACGCTAAGCCTTTGCCTCGTGAATTGGCCTCCAAACGCTTCGAATCTAGCCACAAATAATTCGATTTAGTCAATAAAACCTATTGGAATTAATTACATAAGAAAATACTAATTTTCCATAAAAATCCAAAATTTAGCTCAAAACTCGCATGTGGGGCCCACATCTCGGAACCCGATAAAAGTTACAAAATCCGACAACCCATTCAATTACAAGATCAACCGTACTAATTTCACTCAAATCCGACCCCGAATCGGTGCTCAAATCCCAAAAAAAATTTATGAAATTTCTACAATTTTTCTCAAATTTCCATCTCAAAATACTGATTACATGATGAAAACAACGACATATTCATGTATGTTTACCAAATCTGAGTTAGAACCACTTACCCCGATGAACTTTTGAAAAGCCCACGAAATATCGTCTCAAACCGAGCTCCCAAGGTCCAAAAATGAAATAATAACCTAAGCCTCGGTTATATAGTATATTCTCTGAACTTATCATGTGCGGTTTGCACAATTCCAAGTGTGGCTGCACATCCGAGCTCCTGCGGTCGCATAAATATTATCCGGCCGCACTCTCTTAGTGACTGCACTCCCCCACCCTTTCAAGAATTTCAAAGGGCCCTATATACTTAGGGCTCAACTTGCCTTTCTTTCCGAACCTCATTACACCTTTCATAGGAGAAACCCGAAGCAATACTCTTTCTCCAACCATGAATGCAACATCACGAACTTTACGGTCAGCATAACTCTTTTGCCTCGACTGAGCTGTGCGAAGTTGATCTTGAATAACCTTGACCTTATCCAAGGCATCTTGTACCAAATCGGTACTTAACAACCGAGCCTCTCCCGATTCAAACCATCCAACTGGTGAACGACATCGCCTTCCGTATAATTCCTCATATGGAGCCATCTGAATGCTCGACTGGTAGCTATTATTATAAGCAAACTCCGCAAGTGGCAAGAATTGATCCCAAGAACCTCCAAAGTCTATAACACAAGAGCGAAGCATATCTTCTAATATCTGAATGGTACGTTCTGACTGTCCGTCTGTCTGTGGATGAAATGTTGTACTCAACTCAACCTGCGTGCCTAAATCACATTCTACAACCCTCCAGAAGTGCGAGGTGAACTGTGTACCTCGATCAGAAATGATAGACACGGGCACACCATGAAGGCGGACAATCTCGGGATGTAAATCTCTTCTAACCGCTCTGAAGAATAGGTAACTGCTACTGGAATGAAATGTGCCGACTTGGTCAACCTGCCCACAATGACCCATACTGCATCGAACTTTCTCTGAGTTCGCTGAAGCCCAATAACAAAGTCCATAGTAATATGCTCCCATTTCCACTCAGGAATTTCTAACTACTGAAGCAAACCACCAGGTCTCTGATGCTCGTACTTAACTTGCTGACAATTCAGACACTGAGCTACATATGCAACTATATCTATCTTCATTCTCCTTCACTAATAATGTTGCAGCAAATCTTGATTCATTTTGGCGGCACCTGGATGAATAGAATACCTGAAATTGTGGGCCTCTTCCAGAACTGATTCACGAAGCCTATCCACATTAGGTACACAAATACGACCCTGTATTTTAAAAGCTCTATCTTCCTCCACAACAACCTATTTGGCATCACCGTGCCGCACCGTGTCCTTGAGGAAAGGTAAATGAGGATCATCATACTGCCGCCCTCTGATGCACTCATATAAAGAAGACCGAGCGACTGTGCAAGCTAAAACCCGACTGGGCTCTGAAACATCTAACCTCACGAACTGATTAGCCAAAGTATGGACATCTATAGCTTACGGTCTCTCACCAACCAGAATATAAGCAAGGCTGCCCATACTCACAGCATTTCTACTCAAAGCATCGACAACCACATTAGCCTTTTCGGGGTGATACAAAATGGTGATATCATAGTCTTTCAACAACTCCAACCATCTTCTCTGCCTCAAATTGAGATTTTTTTGTTTGAACAGAAACTGAAGGCTACAATGATCAATAAATACCTCACACGAGACACCGTAGAGGTAATGCCTCCAAATCTTCAGCGCGTGAACGATGGCTACCAATTCTAAGTTATGAACAGAATAATTCTTCTCGTGAACTTTCAATTGTCGTGACGCATATGCAATCACCCTGCCATCTTGCATCAATACTGCACCAAGCCCAATGCGAGATGCATCACAGTATACCGTATAAGATCCTAAACTTATGGGTAATACCAATACTGGCGCCGTAGTCAAAGCAGTATTGAGCTTCTGAAAGCTCAACTCACACTCGTCTGACCAGAAGATTCTATCTACAAAAGAAGGTCAACGGGGGAGCTTAAGTATCCGGAAAGAAGGAGAAATGAGAATGAGTATATGGCCGCCCCTCGACTTACGGCCTTTACGCTACTACTATTGTGATGTGAGCGATTCAAATTGGTTGAATCTTTCTCAATCATCCTGGCTGGAGCGAGATGATCAGTCCGAGAGTGCTGGAGAGAAGAGAAAGCGGTAAAAACCTCTCTTATTCGGTCACCGAGAAGTCGGACGACTCTTCAGTAACCCAGGGTGATCCGACCCCTTCGACGCTTTTTTCGCTGTATACCCCCTCCATCCTTCGGAAGTGGAAGAAAGGGTACTCTAATTTGAATACATAGTAGGGCCCCAGAACGCTAAAAGGTGGGGGAACTAGAGTTGTCACGATAGAAAAGATAAATAAATAAATGACTATAAGGAACCAACGACTCTCTCTTCTTAAACAACCTATATCCTCCACACTTAATCAGCATTTGATAGATTATCCAACCCCGAGCAATCTTAGTTATTGGTGGGGGTTCGGTTCGTTAGCTGGTATTTGTTTAGTCATTCAGATAGTGACTGGCGTTTTTTTAGCTATGCATTACACACCTCATGTGGATCTAGCTTTCAACAGCGTAGAACACATTATGAGAGNCTAACCCAGGGTGATCCGACCCCTTCGACGCCTTCTGCCTGTCTCATATGTGCGGAACCTGGTCTTTTTCGGTTCCAGCCTCTCCCTCGAATACATAGGGTAGGTAGGGCTGGGTGAGAAATGGCTTTCATGTAGGAGAGTCTTTGATAGGCTTTTAATTTGGATAGATCCAGTGGGCCTTCTTGAATGGACTTGGTCCGGTGGAATCAATCTAAAGCATATTTGGTTTGTAACAGAAGAAGGCCAGAGGGACATTATGTTCCCTTGTCTCCACTTAGAGGGGAGGGGTGGAACTATTGAGGAGTTTATGTGAGACAGTATCAGAATTATCCGACTTAATAGAGTCAGCAAGATCCGGGTGACCAGAGTGATCAACAGCTGAAATAAGTAATAACGAAGGGGATATTTTCAAATTATCTCCTAGCTAGTGGAACAAGAAAGACATGGATGGTTTACTCATGTAAACCAATAAAAAAAATGAGAAAAGAAATATAAAAATAAAAAATAAAGTCGGGTCTTAAGTCGGGTTTTCTCAAAATCCTTGAGAAACTTATTGAATTTCTGAATGGGACACCTTTCTGGGTCAGTCTGGTCAATGGGCTTGCTATAGATGAAAACCCCTCCACGAACCGACGATAATAACCTGCCAAACCCAAGAAACTCTGAATCTCTGTCACTGAAGTAGGTCTAGGCCAATTCAGAACATCCTCAATCTTCTTAGGATCCACTTTTATACCTTCTGCCGATACAACATGCCCCAAGAAGACAACTGAGTCTAACCAAAATTCGCATTTTGAAAATTTGGCATATAACTGATTATTCTTCAAAGTTTGAAACACAATCTGAAGATGTTGCACATGCTCCTCGCGACTGCTAGAGTAAATCAAGATGTCATCAATGAATACAACCATAAATGAATACAAATAGGGCTTGAACACCCGATTCATCAAATCCATAAATGCTGCTGGGGCATTGGTAAGCCCGAATGACATCACTAAGAATTCATAATGCCCATGCCGGGTTCGAAAAGCTGTCTTAAGGACATCAGATGCCCTAATCTTTAACTGATGATAGCCAGACCTCAAGTCAATGCCCATACTTGGCAATGGATACTTGTTCTTGATAGTAGCCTTGTTCAACTGCCGATAATCTGTACACATCTGTATTGAACCATCTTTCTTCTTTACAAATAACACTAGTGCACCCTAAAGTGAGACACTAGGTCTAATGAATCTCTGATCAAGTAAGTCTTGTAACTGCTCCTTCAATTCTATCAACTCCGGCGGGGCCATACGATATGGTGGAACAGAAATGGGCTAAGTACCAGGAGCCAAATCAATACAGAAGTCAATATCTCTGTCGGGTGGCATCCCCAACAAATTTGTAGGAAATACTTTTGGAAATTCACGAACACCTCATACTGAGTCCATAGAAGGAACATCCACACTGGGATCGTGAATATAATCCAAATAGGCTAGACACCCCTTCTCAACCATACGTCGAGCCTTCATATAAGAAATAACCATGCTGGTAGAATGACCAAGAGTTCCTTTCCACTCTAATCGAGGTAGCCTCGGTATGGATAGGGTCACCATTTTGGCATGATAATACAATATAACATAATAAGGTGACAGCCAATCCATACCCAAGATGACATCAAAATCTACCATATCAAGAAGTTAAAGATCCACACTAGTATCGAGACTACCAATTGTAACCACACACGAACGATAGACATGGTCTACTACAACAGAGTATCCCACCGGTGTAGATACACATATAGAATCACTCAGAGAATCACGAGAAACAACCAAATATTAAGTAAAATAGGAGGACATATAAGAATAAGTAGATCCTAGATCAAATAGAACTGAAGTATCTCTATGGAAAACTGGAATAATACTTGTGATCACGACATCATATGACTCGGCCTCAGACCTAGATGGAAAAGCATAAAATCGGGGCTGGGCCCTACCACTCTGAACTGCATCTCTGGGTTGGCCTCTAACTGGCTGGCCTTCACCTCTAATGGTCTGACCTCCACCTCTAGCTTCCTGACCCCTACCTATAGCTGGATGAGCAGGCCATGAAGCAACCAGTGTCGATATGATGGCACAAGAATCCTGCCAAGATCTGTTACTCGACAACCTAGGGCAATACCTCCTAATGTGACCAATGTTCCCACACTCATAACACTCATCCTGCTGTCGTGGTTGCTGAAGATGAAGATGACCCGAACGGGCCAGATAACCATTGTAGTGACTCTGGAGTGGTGGTGCACTGATAGGAGATGAATGTGCACTAAATGTTGGCTGCCCAGAGTAAGGCATAATAGGATTGTGACTTCCTGAAACTCTGGGAGATGCCTAAAGTGCTGAATGAAATGGTCTGGGAGGATGACCCCTACCACAATTACCCCTGCCTCCAGACGAGGCACCACTTAAACCACCGAACTGACGAGGCCCCTTATCAGACCTCTGCCCTCTCTCATGTGCAAGAACCATCTCGATCTTCCTCGCGACATTAGCAACCGCCTGAAAGGAATTCTCACTTCCGGTCTCCTTGGCCATCTGAAGCCTGATAGGGTAAGTGAGTCCCTCAAGAAACCTCCTCACTCTCTCTCACTCGGTAGGTAGTAAAGGGAGATCATGATGGGCTAAATCCACAAAAACGGGACTCATACTGAGTAACAGTCATACTGCCCTACTGTAGATGCTCAAATTGCTTGCAGTAATCCTCTGTCAGTGTGATAGGAAGGAACTTCTCCAGAAATAGCTGCAAGAATTGCTCCTAGGTAAGTGTAGGCAATCCAGCTGGTCTGGTCAATGTATAATTTCTCCACCACCTCTTGGCAGAACCCGGTATCTGAAATACAGCAAAATCGACCCCATTGGTCTTAACTATACCCATGTTCCACAATACCTCATGGAAACGGTCAAGATAATCTTGGGGGTCCTCAGAAGGTGTACTACTGAAGTGAATTGGAAAGAGCTTGGTAAACTTATCCAGTCTCAATAAGACCTCAAAAGATATGGTGGTCCTATCACCGGTCTGTACGGCAACAACTGGCTGAACTACCCCAACTGGTGGAGCTGCTGGAGCCTAATTCTGAGGAGCCATCTGCTCCGGAGAGGGAGTAGTGGGAGTTTGTGCTCCTCCCCCAGCCTGTGAGACGGCTGGTGTCACTAGAAATGTACCATTCTGGGCCATGCCGTCTATAAGACTCACCAATCAGACTAGAGCGTTCTGAAGCACTAGAATAGCTATGAATCCTTCCGGGACCTGAACTAGTCCAACTGGTACATTCTGAACTGGAACCTCCTCCTGAAGATCCACCTAAGGTTCTATAACAGGTGTTGTTTCTCGAGCTCTATACTGAGCTCTACCTCTGCCTCGGCCTCGGCCTCTAGCACGACCTCGGCCTCGACCTCTACCCTTGGCCATAGTTGCCACCGGGGGATCTGGTCCCTGTCCGTCGGTAGATGTATTACGTGTTCTCACCATATGCGAGACAATAAGAATAGAATGGTTCAATCATCGATGATAGAATAAAATCGCACGACAAGATACAAAAGAAGTGATATTGTTCCTAAACTTTATAGCCTCTGAAAGATAAGTACAGACGTCTCCGTACCAATCCTTCACACTCTACTAAGTTTGCTCGTGACTCGCGAGACCTATATAACCTAGTGCTCTGATACCAACTTGTCACGACCTGAAATTCCCACCTTCGGGGTCGTGATGGTGCCTAATATTTCACTTGCTATGCAAGCCAACGTTAGAATAATATTATCCATTTTAAAACTATTTTTAATTAATTAATAACAAAGAAACAAATGCTGAAATAAAGTCTGAAATTAAGTGAATAATCCATAATAATAGCGGTGTCTAAATACCATCCCAGAACTGGAGTCACTAGTGCACGAGCTTCTAGAATAATACAAATAAAGGTCTGAATAAATAAAGTTGAATAGAGTAGACGAGGACTTCAGAACTACGAATGTTGTGTAGTTATACCTCAAGTCTCCTCTGGGTAGCTGAAATCCGAGCAAGTCTATGATACGCCGCTGGGACGAACTCCGAAATTTGCACAAAAAGTGCAGAGTGTAGTATCAGTACAACCGACCCCATGTATTGGTAAGATGTCGGGCCTAACCTCGACGAAGTAGTGACGAGGTTAAGGCAGGTCACTTACATTAACCTGTACGCAATAATAGTAATAACAACAATAATAGAAATAAATCAGGTAACTCATTTTAATAGTTGAAGCCAACTCAGCAGTTATAACCAATTATTATTTCGATCAATTTCCGTTGCGGCGTGCAACCCGATCCCAATATATCATTCCAATCAATTCTGTTGCGGCGTGCAACCCGCTCCTCCAGTATATTCATTTCAATCAATTCTGTTGCAGAGTGCAACCCGCTCCTCCAATATATTAAATTTTATTTTCGTTGCGGCGTGCAACCCGCTCCTCCAATATTTTCATTTACCAATTCTTATAAAAAAAATTACTCCAATAAATACAATAATTAATATAAAATTATAAGACAACAAGTATACAATAATTATAATTTATTAGAAATAAGTGATGACAAGTAGCAATTCATTGTAGAAATTAAGTATGTAATAAGCATTTTAATATTTAGTATGCTAAACATCAAGTGGCAATTATGTCACATAAATCAAATAAGCATGTAGCAATTATAGCATGGATTCAAGGTATGAAATTGAGCAAAGAACACGAGAGAAATAATTAATATAATAATTAATTTATAATTTAAAACGATTTATGATTTTTCAAATAATTATGCAAACAATTAATTTGACGACGTATAGACACTCGCCACCTAGCCTATACGTCGTTCACACGTATTTCACATAATAAATAATTTAACGGTTCTATTCCCTCAAGTCAAGATTAACCACGACACTTACCTCGCTTTGCAACCAAATTCAAGAATCCAATAAACCCTTGCCTCGCGAATTCGTATCCAAAATCCTCAAATCTAGTCATAAACAATTCAATATACTCTATACAAATCGTAGGAATTAATTCCATGTGAATTTAAAACAATTTAGGATAAAAATCCGAAATTTATTTTAAAAATCAACAGTGGGGCCCACGTATCGTATTTCGAAAAACTCACGAAATCTGATCACCCGTTTCGATACGAGTTTAACCATACAAAAATTATCGAATTCCGACATCGAATTGGCTTTCAAATCCTCAATTAAAGTTTTGTTTGAAGATTTCTACCATTTTCAATCCAACTTACCCATTTGAACTCAACAATCTTCCCATAACCTTATTGGTACAAGCATATATAACTAATACTCTCACATGCAAGAATCACACTCACAATCACCCATCTTTACCCAAATTCAAAATTGAAGAATAGGGGTTAGAACCTTACCTCTTGGGTGAAGAGCTTGTGATAATTCGTTGTTGGATTTCAAAGCTTGAACAAGATTTTTGATGAAAAAATACTTGAGCTTCTTCCTCTCTCTAAAACACTCTCACTTCTCTCTAATTTAGATCTTGTGCGTACCCATTTGAAACTTTAGTCTATTATGAAATTTTCCAACTTGACTTAGACTTAGGCCTCTCCTTAGACCTCACATCACTTATAATATACCTCGTACACTTGTTATCATATCCAATTGGTATCCATAATATTAATAGTACTCAAATGAGAAGTAGAGTCCGCCCCCAAACACAAAACATAACTTATCTCTTCTTTCACCCATTTCAATTTTTCGAATTTTTACTAACTCACAAAATTTTCAAATATTTTACCAGAGTTTCCTTTGTAACTGGGCCTATCCTCCTGCCAGAGAATCCCAGAAACCAATCCTAACAACACATACATAATCCAATCAACGTAACACAACATGAAAATAATACTGACAGTGATATCATAAGCAATATATTACTAGAAAAGAAACGCCATTAACATCAACTATTCAGGTGAGACGTAACTCATAGCAAGCAAGCTATCAACATCTTCATAGAACTCAGAAATGAACGTTTAAATTAAAGATGACATTTTTGGGTCATCACAGTTTTTAGCTAGAATCATGGGGTTACAGAAAATTTGGAGAACAAATAAAGTAAATATTTGTTATCCTAACCATGGTTAAGACCTTGCTTTGGTAATTAAATCTCAACCTTCAATTTTTAACTATGACATGTGGTTCTCATCCAAACACAAACTTGGAGAAATGGAGAGACATGGAAATGGAGAGGATTCTCATCCAATCATAGCAATATTATTGACGAGTTAATTTTACGTGTGATCATTGAATTAATTCACTACAACAGCAAAGTCATAAAATTATTTGTTTGTCACATTAAAGTAACTTAACTTTACCACTAGAACATTAAAGTCATAAAACTATTACGTTCAAGTAACTGAATTTTACTCACTATAACATTAAAATTACAAAATTGTATATACTGTAATAATAAAGTTATAAAATTTTACCCAATATAACTGTAAAATCACCTTCATGCGTAGGTTGTCATTATAGAAGATAAATTTTAGTGACTTGTCTATTATAATGGATAAAGTTTAGTTATTTTAATGGAACAAAATAGTTTTATGATTTTACTGTTATAAAAAGATAAAGTTTGACTTTACATTTATAATGGGTAAAATTCAGTTATATTTATGTCATGAAATAATATTGTGATTTTACTTTACTATGGGTAAAGTTCAATGATTATAAGTGAAATTAACTCGATTATTGCATCATTAATTTAATTTATGATAGACAAGATCATTAATATTAATCATCTTTAGCCCGTTCTAGATTCGCACCAATTAAAATGATAAAAATTTACTCACAATCGATATTTATATTAATAAATTAAATAACTTAACCTTAACAATTAAAACTAAAGTGTGTATCCCTAAACCCAATATACACTCACAAGGGTATAAACAATTCTAGAGTTGGAAGTGGATTTTTGAAAGTACTAAAGAGGTGACAAGAAATAGAGAGCTACCAGAAAAAGGACAAATGGACTAACGAGTATGAATTAGGTCACCTAAAGATGTGTCTAAGGCTAATATCTATAGGTGCTACAGGCTCTAGACATGGAACTGTAGTATTTGGTAAATCTGGAAAATTTAAGTAGGATGATATGCTAAAATTAATACAGTAGTAAATTAGTATTGATGCCTTCTCTACCAATTATAGCACCAAACATAATCTTAAATATATTTTCAAGAAATGTTGGTGTAACACCCTATACTTTAGACAGAGTCTCACATCGGCAAAACACAAGAGGGATGTTGGGTATATAAATTAACAAAACTTAGATCCTAGTGTCGCATTTTAAACCCGTGAGAGCCTAGGTCCAAAGCGGACAATATCACTAGCGGGCTGAGCTGTTACAGATGGTATCAGAGCCACTCTTGTGTCAATCTTGACGATAGTAGGTCAGAGTTCAACTGAGTTTAGGCAAATTCCGATTAGGCGGGGCAAAACCTAGATGTCACGGCTCCTAATATTTCACTTGCTAGGCAAGCCAATGTTAGATGTAATTATTAACCATTTTTAACAAACTTCAATTACGATGACAACATAGAAACTGAATAGTCTAAAATAAAAGTAAATAACTAATAAGTGACGAAATCCAAATGCAAACCCCGGAACTGGTGTAACGAATACATGAGCGTCTAAGATGCTACAAATAACGGTCTGAAATAAACATAACAGTCTAAATCAAATAAACAGCTAAAGGAAATAGAAGGCGATTTCAGAGTTGCGGACACCGTGCAGCTATACCCTAAGTCTCCTCTGGGTAAGTCGATCTGAGCAAGTCTACGGTACGCTACTGGAACCAATTCTGGTATCTACACAAGAAGTGCAAAGTGTAGTATGAGTACAACCGATCAAATATACTATGCAGGTGTCGAGCCTAACCTCGACGAAGTAGTGACGAGACTCAGGCTAGTCACTTACATTAAACTGTACTCAATAATAATAATAATAATAATAACAGAAAGACAGGAATAGAAGTAAAGCAGGTAACTCATATCAACGAACTCAAAATCAATTAGCAGAGAGTCCCAAATAACCTGTCATATAACTCATCTCAACAACCGAGGCCAATTCAACAATCACAACAATTATAACTTCTACCAACATATTGCGGCGTGCAACTCGATCCCACAATATAAACTTTAAACAATTTGTTGTTGCGTGAAACCCGATCCCACAATATAATTATCTGTCAACATCATAGTCCATTCTTAATCTTCCTTTTCAATTCATTTCCTTTCAATTTCCATTGCGGCGTGCAACCCGCTCCCCAAAAAATTTCAATTAACAATAATAACTCAATAATCAAGATTTACGAAAAATCATACGTCAAGAGAACAAATGTACGAAATTAGAGAATAACATGATAACCGAAGAGACTCGGACTACTCGGATGTCTCAGCTTTACCAACTTAATAGTATCTACCATTTAACAATGCACTCAAGTGAAATTTCATCAATGAAGGCAACAATTAATACGAAACTTAAGGCAAACAAGGCATATGACAATTTAGATATGTAAGGGAAGCAAATAGAGACAAGTAGTAAATAAGCATGAAATTATGAGGGGGATGGACAATTTAATACAGGAAATACTAAATGGCAAGTAGCAATTATGGCATGGAAATCAAACAAGCATGTAGCAATTAAGGCATGAAACAAGATATACTATGAAGCAATGAAAATAGGGAAGCAAGTAATGTAATGATGCATATACACTCGTCACCTCGCATATACACCGTTTCACACATAATTCACATAAAATGTAATCCAAGGGTCCCTAATTCCCTCAAATTAAGGTTAGACTCAACACTAACCTCACTCCGCAATCAACTCAAAGTTCAACCATGGCCTTGCCTTTTGAACAAGCCTCCAAACTACCAAATCTAGCAAATTATTAACCAAACGATCAAAATAAGCCTTAGAAACTACTCGTGAATGAAAGAGGTTCAATTTAAATCATTATTGAAAAAGTCAACAAAAGTCAACATCGGGCTCGCTTAGTCAAAATTGAAATTCGTACCATAACCCGAATACCCATTCACCCCCATCCCGGTTATGTAATTTGTTTCGAAATCCGACCTCAATTGGAGGTCTAAATTCCAAATTTACAAAAAATCCCTAATTCTACCCAAATCTCTAATTTCTATCATGAAAATCCTAGATTTGGTATTGAAAACTTATGAAATGTAATGGGTAATTGAAAAGAAGTAGATTAAAATCACGTACCAATGTATTTACGAAGAAAACCTTTTGGAAAAATCGCCTCTTGGGTGTTTAGGGTTGAGAGTTTGAAAGAAATGAGCTAAATCCCGTTTTTCCCCTCTGTTACCCAGCTGCAGTTAACATAATTGTGACACATAGTTCAATATTGCAATGATCGCAAAAGTGAACCCTTCGCAAATTCGAATAAAACGCTTAGCATGTCTTCGTCGCAAATGAGATAATTTTGTTCGCAATTGCGCACTTTTACTTTGCAAATGTGAAGCTTGCTCGAGAACTGCTGAGTCGCAAATGTGACTCTTGGATCGCAATTGCGATCACTGTCAAGTCCGCAAATGTGAACATTTTCCTCGCAATTGTGATTCCTGCCCAGCCAACCCATGCTTGCAAATGCAAAGTACCCTTTGCAAAAGTGAGGCTTGCATTTGCGAGCCAGACCTCGCAATTACGCGATCTGCAGGTAACACTAGAAGCAAAGAAGCATGAGTTATTCCTCTAAGTCAAAAACCACTCTATAGCCTATCCGAAACTCACCCGAGCCCCTCAGTCTCCAAACCAAACATACACACAAGTGTAATAACATCATACAAACTTGTTCGCGCTATCAAAATATCAAAATAAGACCTATAACTACGAATCGACACCAAAACAAATAAGATTTCAAAGAAACTTAAGAACTTTCAATTTTTCAACCGGACGTCCAAATCACGTCAAAACAACTCCGTTTTGCACCAAGTTTTGCCGACAAGTCATAAATACTGAAACGAACTTATACCAAGTTTTGGAGCCTTAATTTGAACCCGGTAACAACAAAGTCAACATACGGTCAAACTTAAGAATTCTTTAAACCTTTAAACGTCTAGTTTTCAACAAATTATGATAGATCAAGATAGGGACTTTTGAATTCGATTCCGTTATACGCCCAAGTCCCAAATCATGATACGGATCCACCGGAACCGTCAAAACATTAATCCAGATTTGTTTGCCCAAAACGTTGACCGACGTTAACTCAAATAAGTTCTAAAGCACGATTTCATATTTTCTTCAATCTTTCACAAGAAAGCCTTCCACAAAAAGACACGGACTATGCGCGCAAATTGAGGGAGGCTAAACGGAGCTATTCGAGGTCTCGGAGCATAGAAATGAAAGGTAAAACTATAGATGACCTACCGGGTCATCACATTCTCCACCTTAAAACAAACGTTCGTTCTCGAACGGACATAGAAAGGTAGATGGACTGGTGAAAAGGTGTGGATATCTACTCTTCATGTCCGACTCGGACTCCCACGTGGTTTCCTCTATCGGCTAACCCTTTCACTGCACTCGAACTGAAGGATAACTCTTAGACCTTAACTACTAAACTTGTCGAGCTAGAATAGTCACCGGCTCCTCCTCATAAGTCAAATCCTTGTCCAATTGGACTGAGCTGAAATATAACTCATGGATGGATCACTGTGATACTTCCGGAGCATAGATACATAGAACACAGGATGGACTACTGATAAACTAGGTGGCAATGCGAGCCTGTAGGCCACCTCACCCACTCTCTCAAAAATCTCAAAAGGTCTGATACACCTAGGGGTCAACTTGCCCTTCTTTCCGAACCTCATCAAACTCTTCATGGGTGAAACCCAGAGCAATACCCTCTCTCCAACTATAAATTAAACACCAAGAAATCTACGGTCATTGTAATTCTTCTATCTAAACTAAGCTATGCGAAGTTGATCCTGAATAATCTTGACCTTATCCAAGGCATCCAGGACCAAATCTGTACCCAACAATCGAGCCTTCCTGGGCTCAAACTGACCCAATAGAGAAGTCAAAGCCTCTCGTACAATGCCTCATAAGGAGCCATCTGAATGCTAGACTGGTAGCTAAAAGCGGCAAGAATTGATCCTTAGAACCCCCGAAGTCCATAACGCAAGTGCGAAGCATATCCTCCAATATCTGAATAGTGCGCTTTGACTGTCCGTCCGTCTGGGGATGAAATTATGTGCTTAACTCAACCTGTTTGCCTAACTCATGTTGCACGGCCCTCCAAAAGTGTGAGGTTAACTGCATATCTCGATCAGAAATGATAGACACGGGCACACCGTGAAGACGGACAATCTCGCGAATGTAGATCTCGGCTAATCGCTCTGAAGAATAGGTGACTGCCGCTGAAATAAAATGAGTCGACTTGGTCAACCTGTCCACAATGACCCAAATCTCATCAAACTTCCTCTGAGTCTGTGGGAGTCCAACAACAAAATCCATAGTGATACGCTCCCACTTCTACTCAGGAATATCTAACATCTGAAGCAAACCACCAGGCCTATGATGATTGTACTATACTTATTGATAATTTAGACACCGAGCTACATATGCAACTATATCCTTCTTCATGCTCCTCCACTAATAATGTTTTCGAAAGTCCTGATACATCTTGGCAGCACCCGGATGAATAGAATACCGGGAACTGTGGGCCTCATCAAAAATCAACTCACGAAGCCCGTCCACACTGGGCACACAAATACGACCTTGCATCCTTAAAACCCCATCATATCCAACAATAACCTGCTTGGCACCACCGTGCCACACCGTGTCCTTATGGACAAGCAAATGGGGATCATCATACTGACACTCTCTAATGCGCTCATACAAGGAAGGCTGGGCGACAATGCAAGCTAGAACACGACTGGGCTCTAAAACATCTAACCTCGTGAACTAATTGGCCAAGTCCTGAACATCTGTTGTAGGCGGCCTCTCACCAATTAGAATGTAATCAAGGCTACCCATACTCATGACCTTTCAACTCAAGGCACCGACCACCACATTGGTCTTTCCGGGATGATACAAAATGGTGATAACATAGTCTTTCAAGAGCTCCAACCACTTTCTCTGCCTCAAATTGAGATCCTTTTTCTTGAAAAAATACTGTAGACTCTGATGATCCGTGAATACCTCACATGACACGCCGTAAAGATAGTGTCTCCAAATCTTCAGCGCATGAACAATGGTTGCTAACTCTAAGTCATGAACATCGTAATCCTTCATGTGAACCTTCAACTGCCGCAATGCGTATTCAATCACCCTGCCATCCTGCATCAATATTGTACCTAGCCCAATATAAGATGCATCATAATACACCGTGTAAGATCCTGAACCTGTGGGCAATACCAATACTGGCGTCATAGTCAAAGCAGCCTTGAGCTTCTGAAAGCTCAACTCACACTCATCTGACCATCTGAACGGGGCACCCTTCTAGGTCAGTCTATTCAATGGGGTTGTTATGGATGAAAACCCCTCCATGAACCGGTGATAATAACTTGCCAAACCCAGGAAACTCAAGATCTCTGTAGCTGAAGTAGGTTTAGGCTAGTTCTGAACTGCCTCAATCTTCTTAGGATCCACCTTTATTCCCTCTGTTGAAACCATATGCCCAAACAAAGGCGACTGAGTCTAACCAAAACTCAAACTTTGAAAACTTGCCATACAAATAGTTATCTCTCAGAGTCTGAAGTACAATCCGAAGTTATTGCTCGTGCTCCTTGACCGCGTCCAAATGCACACCTTTAAACAAGGTATTAAATGGTCGATTGCAATTATAGTAACCTAACGAAGAGTCGGGGTCGAATCCACAGGGAGCTAGGTGGTAGTTAAGGGTATATATTCTAATGCGTGAAATTTAATTATCTTAATTTGTACTTCCACAAAAAGGGTTTTGTTTCTATTTCTAATTTTACACTAAAGTTTACAGAATAAAGAAATAAGACTAAGATAGTTGTTTTTGATGTTTTTTAAATTGGTAAAAAGCATAGGGTTGTGACCATTACCTAGATATTTGCCTAATGGGATAAAAATCTTAATGCTTGTTTTGTTGATCGGGGTGTATTTTAGTTATCAACTCTCAATTACCCACTCAATACCTCTCAGTCAGAGAGTGGTTTTGCCCAATTTGGCTTTCTCAAGACCAAATAGGTATCACACAAAAAGTTGATAAAACCTCAAGTTGGATTATTACTATCTCTAGGTTGAACCCTTTAATTGGGTTATTTTATCTCTCGATTGACCCAATTCCTTATTAGCCAAGTTTTTCTAGACTAAGTCTCTCTTTCTCATGAAGAGACTAAGTCAAATAGGCATGAACTAATGTTTGCAACCATTAATTCCACAAATTAAAACATGAACTAGGCTAAATAATAAATACTCAATCATAAACAAGAACTAAATTAGATACCCATAAGGTTTACATACTAGGATTGTGTCACAACTCTAGTAAAAATCTAGCTACTCATGCTTGGGTTTGAAGAAAGAGAAGAAGAAATTCTAATTAAACTCATAATGTAAGCTTAAAATAATAAAATTTATTGTAAAATACACCAAAATATAGTAAACTTTCAAAAGAGGCAAAGAAAAATGGGTACAGTACTTGCTAATGTCAAAACTTGACCTAATTTTGTGAAACTCGTCTATTTATACAAGGCTAAAAATTTCGGACAAAACTGCCCTTCGGGAGATTATGCGGCCGCACAATTTCATGTGCGGTCCGCACAATTCTTCAACTAGCAGGAGCTGGGATTCTGCGGCCGCACTATTCTGAACTACGGCCGTGAGGCAATATTTATGCTTTTCATAGATTAAGCACTACAGCCGCAAGGTACTCTTTTGTGGTCTGCAATAGTATGATTGCGGCCACACAAATCATGTGCAGACCTCAATTCGAGGAAGCTCTAGACTTTGCTTTTTGCCATCTCTCTAATCTTGGATCCTAGCCCATCTTTTGTGGCCGAACAATTCATGTGTGGTCCGTAATTTGCTCAAAAGTCTGGTGAGTTTTCCTTCTTTGATTGCGGCCGTAGTTGGAATTCTGCCTTTTATTTCCTTGTGCTTAGACTACTCCTTTTTGAATCAGATTTCATCTCTGGAGTCCGACATCCTTAAATCTTTGCTTGTCCTCAAGCAAACAAATAGTTCCAACCTCCACAATTAAGGGTCATTTTAGCCAGTCAAATGTGAGCCATTCACACATCAGTTGGGACCAACAATTACCCACACTAATTATGTATTATCAACAAGGCGACAAGTTAAACATTCATGCACATATAGTTCTAATGTGACACTTGAGCATCAAGAGTTGACTTTATTCATCAAGGAAGCTCGTTCTCTTATAGGTCATTGTGGATCCCAAACTCCTCCTCTACTCTCTGTTTGCATAGCTCACTTAAGAATTTTAGCACTCAATTCAATGATTTATGAAAGGTTCACTCATCTCTCTCAAGAGAATGTCTCAAGTACGGCTTCAAGTACCATAGGCTTTCCCCTCATGTAGATCGCCACTAAGGTAAGCTCACTCAGCTTGAAATCAAGTAGGGATTCTTTCAGGATGTAATGAAGGCTTTTGGATTATGGTTGGCTACACTATGGTTGAGTGGGTTCACTTTTCTTTAAGCACTCAATTTTTTTATTCTCGGCTCACACTTTGCCAATTCTTTGAGGCACTTTCTTTTCCTTGGGGTACCAGAAAGACTTAACATAACTCTTTCTTGATCATGACATTCATTTTCTCCCTCTTTTATTTCTCAATGTTTTGGATCATTACCTCTCTTTGAATCCCTTCAACTCTTCCACTTATTCATTTTTTTGCATTTTTCTTTTTGTTATTTTGTTTTCTTTCCCTTTCCATCTCATCATTTCTTTTTCTCTTTTTGTGTCTTGATACCTCTTTCAGGTTCCTCGTCTCTCCCCCCAAACTTACGTTTTTAGCCAATTGTTTCACAAGAGTGTTAAGAAAAACTCGTGTTCCAAGAAAGGGTCACGACAAAACGGGTAAAGGCTTGTAACATGGTTATCAAATGAGAAAGGCTCAAGGCTCAAATGGATTGACTAGGGATAACAATATTGGTAGGCAATGGAAAATTCAAACGGGCCAAGGAAAGCCTACAATCACTTCTCAAGCCAAGCAAAACTTAAGATTTTGCCTTGAAACACATTCGGGGCAAGTTCTAGACCTTTCGCACAGGTACTTGGACTAGAAACAAAGCATCTCACCCCTCATGCAACTGGATTATTAAAGAGGATAGAGTCGAGGGCCCACAATTACCACATTCAAGCTTGAAAATCAACACAAGAGTCACAACGTCACTAACTAGAGCTATTTCTTCCAAAAACCTTGTTTCTAACCATAAGCACGTAGTTAAGTGTGTTGGTACCAAGTGAAGAATGTTTGACTCTTCGAGCATGACTCAATTAGGTCTTTTTATTTATTACTCCTACTATTATTACCTAAACACAAAACAGACTCATTCCCTTAAGAAGGTTATCACGACATCCATCGTTGGGAAGAGTCACCCGGTTCACACAAAAACTACCTTTGGAAAGAATCGTGGCATTAAGAAAACCAAAGGCTTATTATCTACTAAAACCTAAAAAGAAGCTACTAAAACAAACAAAGAAGCTAATAACTCAAAAAGAAGCTACTAAATTAAACACTAACTAATGGGAAAACAAACATAAAGAAGCTACAAAGCAAAACATATCGAAAGCATAATGCATATACATAATGAGGGAAAACGAGAAGATATATACATAATAAGAGAAGAAGAAGAAAACAGTATCAAGTTATTATGAGCCAAATGTCTTAGAGTGAACAAAAAAGATCAAATAAACTCCACCCCCTGAATAACAAAACCATTGTCCCTAATGCTTAACAAAATAAGAGTACATGAAGGGTAAGAGTGAAGAAGAACTCCTTAAAGCTCCTTGGACATCTCTGTGTCCATAGCAACGTCACCACCCTCAGTCTCATCCAACTGGATCTCATCATCCTCAACTCTGGAAGTGACTGGGTTGGTGAACATCTAACGTACTGCCTCGACAGTGTCGGCAGTAGAGTCTGGCTCCTCAGACTGGCCAGCTGGTGCCACCGGTGTTGTTGGTGTTGTAGGATCTGGGCTTGGATGGTGTGGGTCAATCATCATGTCAAAAGGGATATCTCCGGCTGCAGCAAGCTTGGTAACCTGTCTCCGGAGTTTGTCCACTGACTTCTTGGAAGCCTGGGACTTTCTCATCTTTTTTACTTCATTGCCCAACTTTTCGATCACTGACATGTGATGTACCAAAGTACCCATGATTGTGTTCTGATTCTCGAGGAATCTTCTTCAATGTCTCTTCAACTAATGGGGGCATCTGAGGTGTCGGAATAGAAGAATGTGCTTCAACATTACTAGATAAGTCAGACAGCTTTCCAGTGGCTGTCTGTATCCAGTTGTTGAGGCTAGCCAATGTCTGGGAGACTTGCGGTGCAGAAAGTTGAGTTGTAGTCATGGGCACCGGCTTCAAAGCCGAGGTGGAACCTGTGACAGGAACTACTGCAAGAACTGAGGATGGTGGTGAAGGCATGGCTACGGCACTAGATGAAGGCTCGGTCGAAGTGGATGGAACATCAACTGCCTTTGTAACTACCACTGATGGCTCATCAGACTGGCATGTGGTAGTAGATGGATTACCCTTTCTCTTAGGGTTGTGTGCATTCATCAATGAATACCATGAGAAAGGCTTCTTCGACCGCACCTTTGTATCAAAGTCACTCGACTCTACCTTCACATCCGTGAGATACTCTGTATTGGTGTTGGGATATGGGTAGGATGTGTCATCTTTCCAGACAATCACAGAGATGTTGGTCGACATCACGGCACCCATATTGATAGGGTACCCAGCCATGATGGAAGCAATTAGAACTGCCCGAGGGATCGGAAAATATGTCTCATTCTGGCACAGTTCTAGTCTACTGCATACAAAGGTTTGCCACCCCTTTGCCTCGAAGCTCAGAGTGCTCCCGTGAATAGAAACCTTTACTGTGATCCGTGGTGGTGGTAGCCTAGAAGCTACTAGATTATCTGCTAGTGAAGGATGAGCTGCATCCCCAAGTGCACATTTCTCTAAGTACTTTGTGGACTCGACATCATCAAAATCCCAAGTAGGTGTTCAATGTGTGCTGATCAAATCTCACCTTGAGAATCTTACTTTTGTCACCTTTGTCCCTTTTCTTGATATGTGCCACATTGGCGTAGAATTCCTAGACAAAGTACTCCTAAGCATCCACCACACTCTGGGTAAACCATATCCACCTTTTGCTCTCTCTAAACTGTCTCAATACTGCAGGGTTATACCTCTCCAGATCTTTTAACTTAAATTGTCGCTCAAGAGTGAGCGACCTCACTGGCCACCATTCACGAAAACTGGAGAAAGCAGTTAAGCTGAAAAACCGGTCCTCCCATACCTCTTTCTTATTTGATCGCTCAAGACCGTCAACTGTACATCTCCCCCTCTGCCATCATCGGGGATGTCCTAAACTGATGTTTCGGGTGCCTCGGGGACAGGTGTAGTGGAAGGCTCAAAAATCTGACTAGCACTTTCCGAGCCCTCGAAAGTGTTATGGGATGTGGACGACTCGTCCCTGAGCTGATACCTATTTGGTAGCCTTGACTGGACAGTCGGCTTCTCATATACAGAGGCTGAGTTGCCCTCTGATGTTTCCCTAGATGGGGCATAAGAACTGGTCTCAGAAAGGTTTGCATCTCTCTATATGCTGGCTGTTTTCTTTCTGATTTCATGTTGTTGGGCACTAGGTAAGGGTCTCTTCCCTCGTGCCTGAGAAGGGTCACCCCTTCCTTTCGAAGGTCGCCTCTGCCTCTAGATCGCACCATTTTCTGTACCAAACAAAGGTGATTGTTAGTTGCAGTTCAAGTTCAAACATGCAATGAGATCTGTAAGGACACATCAGAAGACATAGTGAGGAAACACAATTGAAACTGCAGTCTACACATTTTTCATTGCGGCCATAGGTTGGGCCTTGCGGATCGCAGAATTTTCTCTTGCAGTCCCAGTTGAGGATTGCGGTCCACACATTTTTTATTGCGGCCGCAAAGCAAAGACCAAAGTTATGCCAACTCTCTAATGATAGAGAATTGGCTGATGTGCGAACACAACATGTTTTCCGCATGGCAAAAATCTCGTGCATCACAAAAACAACGACTGCACGGAAGAAACCTTGTGCATCATAATAACAACAACCGCATGGCAGAAACCTCATGCGCCACAACAACAAGTATAACAGCAACAATGAAAATAATACAATGTAAGACAAGTAAATCTACTCAAGGACCTTCGATCGCAAGAAATAGCCATAATAAAGAATACTAGGCATGAAAAGAAAGCTAAACAGGGAAGAAAATAATATGTAATAATGATCTCACAATATACGGTTCAACAACAAGAACTAACACGAGTCAAAAAAATTCTAAATAAGGGCAAGTACACTAAGGCATAGGATATCTAAGCTTATTAAAAGTTCGGACAATTACGGAGGAGATACAACCAATTCAATTAAAAGTGGGCTGCGAGAAAATCACCATAACCTCAATTAAGGGTGAACATTTACAAAAATGGACAACTACAACTTCAAATAAAGATACGCAGTTAGGAAAAAGATTACATGGCAATGGAAGAGATAACAATTTCAATTAAGGCACATATGAATCAAGTAAACAGTAAGAGTGGATCATGAAGCAATTGATTCTAATTAAGCAGGTAAAGGTGAAACTAGTAATTAAGTAACGTAATCATAACAAGTACAACTGCATATTCAATGTATACAAGGACCTAGGAACCCTAAAAGGCCAATTTCAACAAATAAGTCTGAGCACGTACTCGTCACCTCGCTTACACGGACTACAATCAACATAGAAGACTCAAATCCTAAGGGGTAGTTCCCCCATACAAGATTAGGCAAGATACTTACCTCAAAAAAGACAGACCGATACTCAAGAATGAACTTCTCGGTGAAATGGCCTCCGGACGGCTCAAATCTAATCAAAATAACTTCAAAGCACAAATAAAACTCATAAGAAGCTATTCCGGATCATAAAGCTTCAATCTTTATCAAAATCTAAAAATCAACCCAAAAGTCGACTCCCCGGCCCGTGCCTTAGAACCCGACAAATTTTACTAAACCCAAACACCCATTCCGATACGAGTTCAACCATACTAAAATTATCAAATTTCAATACCAATTCGTCCCTCAAATCATGATTTTTCATTTTGAAAGTTTTCTTAAAAAATCCCCATTTTCCTCAACTCAAAATACAAATTAAATGATAAAAATAAAGATAAAATCATGGAATATAATAAATTCTANAGAAATAGCCATAATAAAGAATACTAGGCATGAAAAGAAAGCTAAACAGGGAAGAAAATAATATGTAATAATGATCTCACAATATACGGTTCAACAACAAGAACTAACACGAGTCAAAAAAATTCTAAATAAGGGCAAGTACACTAAGGCATAGGATATCTAAGCTTATTAAAAGTTCGGACAATTACGGAGGAGATACAACCAATTCAATTAAAAGTGGGCTGCGAGAAAATCACCATAACCTCAATTAAGGGTGAACATTTACAAAAATGGACAACTACAACTTCAAATAAAGATACGCAGTTAGGAAAAAGATTACATGGCAATGGAAGAGATAACAATTTCAATTAAGGCACATATGAATCAAGTAAACAGTAAGAGTGGATCATGAAGCAATTGATTCTAATTAAGCAGGTAAAGGTGAAACTAGTAATTAAGTAACGTAATCATAACAAGTACAACTGCATATTCAATGTATACAAGGACCTAGGAACCCTAAAAGGCCAATTTCAACAAATATGTCCGAGCACGTACTCGTCACCTCGCTTACACGGACTACAATCAACATAGAAGACTCAAATCCTAAGGGGTAGTTCCCCCATACAAGATTAGGCAAGATACTTACCTCAAAGAAGACAGACCGATACTCAAGAATGAACTTCTCGGTGAAATGGCCTCCGGGCGGCTCAAATCTAATCAAAATAACTTCAAAGCACAAATAAAACTCATAAGAAGCTATTCCGGATCATAAAGCTTCAATCTTTATCAAAATCTAAAAATCAACCCAAAAGTCGACTCCCGGGCCCGTGCCTTAGAACCCGACAAATTTCACTAAACCCAAACACCCATTCTGATACGAGTTCAACCATACTAAAATTATCAAATTTCAATACCAATTCGTCCCTCAAATCATGATTTTTCATTTTGAAAGTTTTCTTAAAAAATCCCCATTTTCCTCAAATCAAAATACAAATTAAATGATAAAAATAAAGATAAAATCATGGAATATAATAAATTATAGGAGAAGAAAACTTACCCAATAGATTTGTTTGAAACGCCCACAAGGAAGCTCCCAAAACCGAGCTCTCAAAGCCCCAAAGTGAAATGCGATCAAACCCTCGATCTCCCCGCAGGTGCAAAACACCAGAAACCAGTAAACCTTCAGCAGTTGCATAAGTCCAATCTTTCCTCCGCTAAGCACCCGAACACACCCGAGGCCCGCGGGACCTCAACAAAACACACCAACAAGTTCTATAACCTAACATAGACTCGCTCGAGGTCTCAAATCATATCAAACAATATTGAAACTATGAATCGCACCATGAATCAAACTTATGAACTTCCAAACTTCCAACTTCAAGAACTCGTGCCGAAACCAATCAAACAAACCCGGAATGACGTCAAATCTTTTAGGCAAGTCCCAAATGACATAATGGAATTGTTCCAACTCTTGGAATTGCATTCTGACCCCGATATCAAAAAGTCCACTTTCGGTCAAAATCTCCGAAAATTCGACTTTCGCCATTTCAAGCCTAAATCAGCTACAGACCTCAAATTCACCGTACGGATACGCTCGTAAGTCCAAAATCACCCAACGGAGCTGACATAATCACCTTAACTCCATTCCGGAGTTGTCTTCATACAGTTCCAACTACGGTCAAAATCCTAAGACTTATGCTTCCGTTTTAGGGACTAAGTGTCCCAAATCACTCTGAATCATTCGGTAACTGAATTCAACCACGCACGCAAGTCAATACACATAATACGAAGTTGCTCAGGGCCTTATGCCGCCGAACGGTACTTAAATTCTCAAAATGATCGGCCGTGTCGTTACATTAACCTTACGTTTAAGCTGATCATCGAGTGAATTCGTGAGAATCATTAGAACATTAGAAGTGAATTTGAATGGAGTTAGATCCAGAATAACTATCTTACACCTATCCTGTTGTGACCCTTATTTCTCATATTGTTTACATCAAGTTGAAGCACAAATATGCACACTTCTTTGATGACAGTAGAATGTATGTTTTGCGGCCGCAATGGAAATTCTTCAGTCTCCACAATTTTCCTTGTGGTTGTAGACTCATGCTTAACTAAGTTTCCCTAGACTCATATTTTGTGGACAGTACAATTTCTTGTGCAGCCGCAGATTTCAAACAATTACGAACAGGTAGTAATTTTAATTAGGGCTCGAAATTGTTTTGCACAAATTCGACATGGTAACTGCATCAAAGTATGAAAATACACTTACCTAGTTCCCAATTAGCAAGTACTAGTTGACCCACTACATATTTACCCCCACAAGTATATATAATCAAATTCAACAGACAAATGGCCTAAAAGTTTACTAAAAATCTAAAAATTAAATGAAAAAGATTAACAAGATTGTGAAACATACCAAATGAATGAGTGTGAAGAAATAAGTGATCAACAGTTGCTAGACATGTGGGCAGACCATTTAACAAAAAATTTCAAAATAGTATTAGTTGTGTGCTCAAAGAGGAAAAAAAGGAACAGTGGCCCTAGCCCCTTTACTTATACTTGTCGATTTCTACCAAGGGAAAGAGTAGTAAGTGCGGCCGCAGAATTCCAATTGCGGTCCGCACTCTATTACTTGGGGGATTAATTGCCCTTTTGTTTTGCGGTCTGCAGAATTATGTGTGCGGCAGCAGATCCTTGTTGCGGACCGCAAGTTTGTTGTTGCGGATGCATATTGACCCTTTTTCTGACGGACCAACTTCAGAGAGTTGGCATTTTTCACATTCTAGTTCTGCGGTCCACAAGATTATTATGCGGCCGTATAGCACTTTTGCTGCAGCAATTGGAAATGTGTGGTCCGCACAATTTTGCACACTTAGCCAGATTTTTGTCCACCATTCCTATAAGGTACACTCATTCCTGCGGCATACTTCAAATCAAGTTAGCACAAAAATGACTCCTAACTACAAAAGAAATAAAGAAAAGAAAAAAACACATGGGTTGCCTCCCAAGAAGCGCCTAATTTAACCTCGCGGCACGACATAGATTACCATCATTTGAAATGAATCACCGTCACAATCTGGCCATCACCAACTTTTCCCAAATAGTGCTTCACCCAATGACCGTTAACTCGGAATACCTCGTTGTTTTTGTTCTTCAAGTCCAATGCACCAAAAGGCGTCAGACCCATAATTTCAAAGGGACCACTCCATTTAGACTTTAGTTTTTCGAGAAACATCCTAAACCGTGAGTTGAACAATAATACCAAATCACTCACCTTGAACTCTTTGTTCCAAATGTATTTGTCATAAAGATATTTCATCTTTTCTTTGTACAAGGACGAACTTGCATAAGCATCGTACCGGAACTCATCCAATTCATTTAAATGTGCAACCCTTAAGTTAGCGGCTACATCCCAATCAAGATTCAACTTCTTTAGACCCCACATAGCTTTGTGCTCAAGTTCTACCAAAAGATGGCAAGCTTTTCAGAACACCAACTGGTATGGCGACATTCCGATATGTGTTTTGTAAGCCGTCTGGTAAGCCCATAATGCATCATCAAGCTTCATTGACCAATCCATCCGGTTAACATTCATCGTTTTAGATAAAATACTCTTTATCTCCCAGTTGGAGACTTCCACCTGACCGCTAGCTTATGGATGATAAGGAGTCGTGGCTTTATGAGTAACACCAGACTTGCTAAGTAAGGTATCGAAAGCCTTGTTGCAAAAATGCGACCCCCCTCCCCCCCATTCGCTTATGATAGCCCTCGGAATACCAAACCTTGTGAAAATATTCTTCTTCAAGAATGCCACCACACTTGTCGCCTCATTGTTGGATAGAGCAACGGCCTCAACCCGTTTAGAAACATAATCAACCGCGACCAAGATGTAGGTGTTTCCACAAGAACTCACAAAAGGACCCGTGAAGTCAATACCTCACACATCAAATATATCAATCTCCAAAATATTGAAATATCCAAGAGTTGCTCATCGGGGAAGGAGTCATTGATTTCAAGGCCATCATGCGGCCTCCCCTCCTCCTCCAAACAAGACAAGTGGTCCGCCACTTGATTTTTACTCCCTTTTCTATCTTGGATGTAAATATCAAACTCTTGCAATAAAAGCACCCATCTCATCAACTAAGATTTGTAATATTTCTTACTCATAAGATAACGAAGTGACACATAATCCGTGTGGACAATAACTTTCGCACCCATCAAGTACAGGCAAAACTTCTCAATTGCAAACATAATGGCAAGAAGCTCTTTCTCTGTAACGGTATAGTTGACTTGGGCACCATTCATGGTCTTACTAGCATAGTATACCAGAAGGAATCTCTTGTTGATGCGTTGTCCCAAAACAGTATCAACCGCTATGTCATTAGCATCGCACATGAGCTCAAAAGGAATACTCCAATTATGAGCGTTGATAATGAGAGTGGTTGTCAATTTGAACTTTAACAATTCGAAGGCTCTCATGCAATCATCATTGAAGTGAAACTTAGCATCTTTCTCTAAAAGCTTGCACAACGAGTTCACTACTTTAGAGAAATCCTTGATGAAGCACTGGTAAAACCCCGCATGGACTAAGAAACTTCTTACGCCTTTCACCGAAGTTGGAGGTGGAAGTTTAGAAATAACCTCAATCTTTGCCTTGTAGACTTTAATGCTATTCTTTGAGATCTGGTGGCCAAGGACAATGCCTTCCTCGGCCATGAAATGACACTTCTCCCAATTTAGCACCAAATTCATTTCTTCACATCTTGCCAACACTTTATCCAAATTTTCCAAGCAATCATCAAAGGAATCCTCAACCATCGAGAAGTCATCCATTAAAACTTCAAGGTAGTCCCCCACCATGTCCATGAAGATAGACATCATACACCTTTGAAAAGTCGTTGGTGCATTACATAACCCAAATGGCATCCGCTTGAAGAAGAAAGTACCATAGGGACATGTAAAGGTTATTTTCTCTTGATCCTCTAGAGCAATAAGGATTTGGTTGTAGCACGAATATCCATCTAGAAAGCAATCGAAAGCACGGTCAGCCAACCTATCAAGCATTAGGTCAAGGAAAGAAAGTGGAAAATGATCCTTCCTTGTGACTTTGTTGAGCTTGCGATAGTCCATACACACTCTTCACCTGGTCATCGTTCTTGTGGGAATCAACTCATCCTTGTCATTGATGACCATCGCCATGCCCCCCCCCCTCTTTGGGACACATTACACCGGAGAAGTCCACGAACTATCAGAAATGGGGTAGACAACCCCGGCATCCAACCACTTGATAATCTCCTTCTTGACCATTTCTTGCATAGACTCATTGAGTCTCCTTTGATGTTCAATAGATGGTTTGGCGTCCTCCTCCAAGTTGTCTTGTGCATGCAAAATGTGAGGCTTATTCCCCGAATATCTGCTAATGTCCATCCAACAGCCTTCTTCCTCTTATGTAGCACTGCCAATGTAGAGTCTACTTGAACGTTAGTCAAACAAGAGGAAAGAATAACCGGTAAAATGGAACAAGAGTCAAGAAATTCATACCGAAGATATGGAGGCAATGACTTCAACTCCAAGGTAGGAGGCTCTTCAATGGAATGCTTTGTAGGAGGAGTTTTCCTATTTTCAAGATCCAGGGATAGTTTCCAGGGTGCATAGTTATACGACCCTATTCCTTGCAAAGAGTTCACACATTCCATGAAGCTATTCATCTCGTCATCATCAAATTTAAGCAAGACGGCCTCTAACATATCACCCACATTGATCGTGGCACTTGTATCATCAACAATCACATAGGTCACCAAGTCCACAAAAGAACACACTTCGTTGCTATTTGGTTGCCGCATGGATTTGCACACGTGGAATATCACTTTTTCATCACCCACTCGGAAAGTGAGTTCTCCAGCTTTCACATCACAAAGAGCCTTCCCCGTAGCAAGGAAAGGTCTTCCAAGAATAATCGGCACCTCATAATCCACTTCACAATCAAGAATGACAATATCCGGCAGAAGAATGAATTTATCAACACGAACCAATACATCTTCAATCACTCCCAACGGTCTCTTCATTGTACGATCGGCCATTTGCAATCTCATAGAGGTGGGTCTTGGTTGCCCAATTCCCAAGGTTTTGAAAATGAATAGGGCATCAAATTTATACTTTTCCCAAGATCACAAAGAGCTTTAGCAAATTCGGCACTTCCAGTGGTACAAGGGATTGCGAAAGCACTGGATCTTCCACCTTATGAGCCATTGAATTCACAATTGCACTCACTTGATGAGTGAATTTGATAGTTTCAAAATTCATCGACCTCTTCTTTGTCACCAAATCCTTCATAAGCTTTGCATAACCGGAAATTTGTTCCAAAGCTTCCACTAATGGCACATTGATTGAGAGACTCTTCATCATTTGAATGAACTTTTTCAATTGATTCTCACCATTTTGCTTCACAAGCCTTTGAGGGTATGGAGGTGGAGGCTTAGGAAATGGTGCCTTATCCATTTTTACTACCGGCTCCGGTATATTAATAATGTGATCCCTAGACGGGTTCACCTCCTCTTGAGTCTCTTCAACATTGTCATCAATATCAATCCGAACTTCATCATTTGATTACATCACATTGCTCAGGACCTCTTCTTCTTGTACCACTTGCTCATCATCCACAAGTTGCCTTTGACTTGAGGTGGGTGCATTCCCACCTCTTCCACTTCTTGTAGTAATGGCCATGGCCCCGTGTTGTTCCCACCCTTTGGGTTCACCACCGTGTCACTTTGTAGTGCCCCCTTAGGACGAGAATTTAGAGCTTGAGAGATCTCCCAATTTGAACTTCTAAGTTGCGGATCGATGCGTTGTGTGAGACAAGTTGGGCATCGGAATCGGAATTCTTTTCCATCATTTTCTTGAACATGTTCTCAATATGCCCCATTTCATTGTTGGAAGAACTAGAACCATGGGAAGGATACGGAGGCAGGTTGTTCGATTGTTGATACATCGGGGGGCCTATGAAAACCCGACCCCGATTACCTTGATTATTGTTCCATCCACCTTGATTTTTATCTCCCCAATTATCTTGATTATTGCCATTCCAATTTCCTTGATTGTTGTTGTTATGCCAATTCCCTTGATTGTCTTCACCACTCCAATTACCTTGGTTCTTAGAATTTTAATTGCCTTGATTGTTTTGAGGTCGCCATTATTGTTGATTTGGGCCTTGGAAATTGTTCTGTTTCCCTTTAAAGTTGTTCACATATTGCACCTCCTCTTCTTGGTCATTGTAAGAATCATCTTGATCAAACCCACTATATTCTTGCACAAAATTGTCCACTCGTTGTTGCACTTGTGGACCCTTGGTTTCTGTTTGTTCACCATTATGTTTACTCCCTCCATGGCATTGACTTGCCTAGGATTTTGCACTTGTTGAAGTTGAGCCTTTGCTAGTTGATTCATGGTGGTAGTCAATTCGACTATGGCTTACCCATAGTCATGCAACTCTTTGTGGAGGTGAATCACGTTTGGATCACCTTGTGGAACATTAGCCCGGGATTGCCATGTCGATGATGTGTCCGCCATTTCATTTAAATCTCACACGCCTTCGCATAAGGTGTAGTCATGAAGGTCCCACCGGCAAGTTGATTCATTACACATTGGTTTGTTATGTTGATCCCACAATATAAGGTTTTGTTGAATCACGTTCTCCGTCATATCATTGTTGGGACATTCTTTAACCATTGTTCTATATCGCTCCCGTATCTTGTGTAGTGATTCATTGGGCTCTTGCTTGAATGCCAGAATCTCATCCCCAAGTGTAGCTATGTGCCCCGGAGAGAAGTACATAGAAATAAACTTTTTTGCCCATTCATCCCAACTATGAATGGAATGGTTCGGCAAACGTTCCAACCAATCTAAAGCTTTCCCCCATAGAGATAAGGGAAAAAGCCTTAGTCTTAAATCATCCTCGGAGACATTTGTTTGTTTACTCCCCCAACACGTGTCCACAAACCCCTTAAAATGTTTGTATACATTTTGACCAGGAGCACCGGTGAAGAAGCCTCATTGCTCTACCAAAGTGCGCATCACATTTGTTATTTGAAAGTTGCCTGCCCTAATACGGGCAGAGACTATTACACTTGCATATCCTTCATTTGGCAACACCCGGTATGAGGCCTCTCGTGGTGGAGGTGGGGGTGGAACGGGCACATTTTTATGAGGCACTTGGCCTCTTCTATTGGCTTGAGGTTTAAGAGAAGTCTCATCCACTAGATCATCCTCAATGTCCACATCCCCCAAAGCAATATTTCTGAGTTCATTGTTTGCCATGGTTGTACCTACGATTTCTCAAACACGTTAGCAATATGGAAGGAAAAGAAATTATTCCAAAAACACACCCAAATATATAGCTAAATCCATTTTTAACTCCCCGGAAAAGGCGCCAAAAATTGATGGCGTCCAAATGCACACCTCTAAACAAGGTATCAAAATGGTTGATTGCAATTATAGTAACCCAACGAAAAGTCGAGGTCGAATCCACAGAGAGTTAGATGGGAGTTAGGGGTATATATTCTAATGTGTGAAATTGAATTATCTTAATTTTCACTTCCACAAAAAGGGTTTTATTTATATTTCTAATTTTACATTAAAGTTTGCAGAATAAAGAAATAAGACTAGGATAGTTGTTTTTGATGCTTTTCAAATTGGTAAAAAATCTAGGGTTGTGACCATTACCTAAGTATTTTTCTGATGGGATAAAAACATTAATGCTTGTTTTGCTGATCGGGGTATATTTTAGCTATCAACTCTCAATTACCCACTCAATATCTCTCGATCAGAGAGTGGTTTTGCCCAATTTGACTTTCTCAAGACCAAATGGGTGTCACACAAAACAGTTGATAAAAGCTCAAGTGGAGTTATTACTATATCTAGGTGGAACACTTTAATTGGGTTAATCGATCTCTCGATTGACCCAATTTATTATTAGCCAAGTTTTCCTAGACTAAGTCTCTCTTTCTCAAGAAGAGACTAAGTCAAATAGGCATGAATTAATATTTACAACCATTAATTCCACAAATTAAAATATGAACTAGGCTAAATAATAAACACTCAACCATAAACAAGCACTAAATTAGATACCCATAAGGTTTACACACTAGGGTTGGGTCACAACCCTAGTAAAAATCTAGCTACTCATGCTTGGGTTTGAAGAAAAAGAAGAAGAAATAATAATTAAACTCATAATGTAAAATACACCAAAATATAGTAAACTTCCAAAAGAGGAAAAGAAAAACGGCTACAGTACTTGCTGATGTCAAAACTTGACCTAATTTTCCGAAACTCGTCTATTTATACAAGGCTGAAAATTTCAGACAAAACTACCCTTCGTGAGGTTTTACGGCTGCACAATTCCATGTGCGGTCTGCACAATTCTTCATCTGGCAGGATCTAGGATTCTGCGGCAGCACAATTCTGAATTGCGGCCACAAGACAATATTTCTGCGGTCCGCAGATTTAGCACTACGGCTGCAAGGCACTCTTTTGCGGTCCGTAATATTATGATTTCGGCCGCAAAACTCTTGTGCGGACCGCAATTCGAGGAAGCTATGGACTTGGCTTTTTGTCATCTCTCTGATCTTGGATCCTAAATCAGTTTTTGTGGTCGTACAATTCATGTGCAGTCCATAATTTTCTCAAAAGTCTGCTGAGTTTTCCTTCTATGATTGGTCCGCGGATGGAATTCTGCGGACCGCACATTGTAAGCTTTTGCCTTTTATTTCCTTGTGTTTAGACTACTCCTTTTTTAGTCGAATTTCATCTCGGGAGTCCAACATATAGCATTCCTGCAATTTTGCACATTTCATTAGTTTCGAGAACACAATTCAATGCTTTTAAACTTTAAACAAAAGCTAAAAGGCGCTAATAAGTAGTCAAAATACTCACCTATCACTCCTCTCAAATGTGGGAGTAAATCAAGATATCATCAAATACAATCACAAAGGAATCCAAATAGGGCTTGAACACCCGGTTCATCAAATCCATAAATGTTGTTGGGGTATTTGTCAACCCAAATGACATCACTAGGAACTCATAATGCCCATACCGAGTCCGAAAAGCCGTCTTGGGGACATCGGATGCCATAATCGTCAACTGATGGTAGCGAGACCTCACATTAATCTTCGAGAACACCTTAGCACCCTGAAGTGGATCAAATAAGTCATCAATCCTCGGTAACGGATACTTGTTCTTGATGGTTATTTTGTTCAACTGCCGATAGTCTATGCACATCCTCATACAACCATCCTTATTCTTCACGAACAGCACGGGTGCGCCCCAAGGTGAGACATTAGGTCTAATGAACCCATTATCAAGCAAATCATGTAACTGCTCATTCAGTTCCTTCAACTCAGGTGGCGTCATACGGTATGGTAGAATAGAAATGGGCTGAGTACCCGGAGCCAAATCAATACAGAAGTCAATATCTATGTCGGGTGGCATCCACGGCAGATCTACGGGGAATACCTCTGGAAACTCAAGCACAACTGGCACTGAATCCATGGAAGGAACCTCCGCACTAGCATTATGAACGTATGCCAAATATGCTAGACAACCCTTCTCGGCCATATGTCGAGCCTTCACATAAGAAATAATTGTGCTAGTGAAATGTCCAGGAGTCCCCCTCTACTCTAATCGAGGCAACCTCGGCATGGATAAGGTCATCGTCTTGGCATGACAATCCAATATAGCATGATAATGTGACAACCAATCCATACCCAAGATGATATAAAAATCTACCATATCAAGAAGTAGGATATCTACACTAGTCTCAAGACTCCCAATAGTAACCACACACGAGCGATAGACACGATCTACAACAATAAAATCTCCCACATGCGTGAACACATACACAGGAGCACTCAAAGAATCACGAGGTAAAATCAAATATGAAGCAAAATAGGATAACACGTAGGAATAAGCTGATCTCGGATTAAATAGAACTGGACTATCTCTATGGCAAACTGGAACAATACATGTGATAACGTCGTCATATGACTCGGCCTCAGGCCTAGCTGGGAAAGCATAACATCAGGGATGGGCCCTACCACTCTGAAATACGTCTCTGGGATGGCCTCTAGCTAGTTGGCATCTACCTCTAACAGCCTGATCTCCACCTCTAGCGGCCTGACCTCCACCTCTGGCTGCCTGACCCCTACCTCTAGCTGGTTGCAGGTGCGGTTGGGAAACGGGTGCCGGTATAATGGCACGGGATCCCTGTTGAGATCTGTTGCTCGACAATATAGGACAATACCTCCTGATATGACCTATGTCCCTACACTCAAAGCAATCGCTCGGCTGCTAAGGTTGCTGAAACGAAGACAGACCCTGACAAACCGAATAGCCGTTGTAGTAACTCTGAAGCGGTGGTGCACTGAATGTTGGCTTTTCAGAACGAGACCCGTATGAACCATGACCGCTTGAAGCACTATGGGCTACCTGAAGAGTGTATGAAAACTTCCTAGGAGGATGGCCTCTACCTAAAGAACCCCGTCCTCCAAATGAGGCACCACTAAAACCACAAAAATAACGAGGCCTCTTATCATACATCGGCCCCCCTCTCCTGAGCACGAACCATCTCGATCCGTCTAGCAATATCTACGGTCGTCTGGAAAGAAATATCACTCTCAGTCTCCTCGGCCATCTGTAGCTTGATAGTGTAAGTGAGCCCATCAATAAATCGCCTTACTCTCCTACTGGGGATCAAGATAGTGGTGTGGCGAACTAGGTCCAGAAATCGAGTTTCATATTGGGTGACGGTTATACTACCCTGCTGAAGACGCTCGAACAGCCTGCGATACTCCTCTATCAGATTGATAGGAATGAACTTCTCTAAAACTAGTTGTGAGAACTGATCCCAGCTAAGTGAAGACGAACCAGCTGGTCTAGTCAACATATAATCTCTCCACCATCTCCTGGCGGAACCAGTCATCTGAAATGCTACAAAATCGACCCCATTGGTCTCAACTATACCCATGTTTTGTAGCACCTCGTGGCAACATTGTAGATAATCATATGGGTCCTCAGAAGGTGCACCACTGAAATAAACAGGAAAGAGCTTGGTAAACATATCCAACCTCAACATAGCCTCAGAAGACAAAGTGGCCTATCACCCGCCTGTGGCGCAACAACCGGCTGAACCACCCCAATTGGATGGGCTGATGGAGTCTGATATAGGGGATCCACCTGCTCTGAAGTGTGAGTAGAGGGAGTATGTGTCCTCCCCCAGCCCAAGAGACGGTTGGTGCCATTGGAAATGCACTGGTCTAGGCCACACTCTCCATAAGGCCCACCAAACGGACTAGAGTGTCCTGAAGCACTGGAGTGGCTATGAATCCCTCCGGAACCTGAGCTGGTCTGATGGGTTCAGTCTAGTTGGAACCTCCTCATAAAAATCTACCTAAGGCTCTACTGCAGGTGCTGCTACTCGAGATCTAGGCTGATCTCTACCTCTACCTCTGCCCCTGGTTGGCCTCGGCCTCGACCTCTACCCCTGGTCGTAGCTGCCAAAGAGGGCTCCAGCTCCTGTCCTGCTACTAATGTTTTTCGTTTTCTCGCCATCTACTAGATAACAAGAATAGAATGGTTCAATCATCAATGATAGAACAAAATCGCACAATAGAGAAATAAATAAGTGAATTTTTTTCTAAACTTCATGGCCTCTGGGAGATAAGTACAGACGTCTCTGTACCGATCCTCCAGACTCTACTAAGCTTGCTCATGATTCGTGAGACCTAGGCAACCTAGTGCTTTGATGCCAACTTGTCACGACCGAAATTCTCACTCTCGGGACCGTGATGGCGCCTAATATTTCACTTGCTAGGCAAGCCAACGTTAGATGTAATTATTAGCCATTTTTACCAAACTTCAATTCCGATGACAATATAGAAATTGAATAGTCTGAAACAAAGTAAATAATTAATAAGTGACGAATTCCAAATACAAACCCCGAAACTGGTGTCACGAATACATGAGCGTCTAAGATGCTACAAATAACGGTCTAAAATAAACATAACTGTTTGAATCAAATAAACAGCTAAAGGAAATAGAAGGGGACTTCAGAGTTGCATACGTCGTGCAGCTATACCTCAAGTCTCCTCTGGGTAGCTGGATTCGAGCAAGTCTACAGTACGCCGTTGGGACCAACTCTGGTATCTGCATAAGAAGTGCAGAGTGTAGTATGAGTACAACCAACCCCATACACTCTGTAAGTGTCGAGCCTAATCTCGACGAAGTAGTGACGAGGCTAAGGCGGGTCACTTACATTAACATGTGCGCAATAATAATGATAATGATAATAATGATAATAATGATAACAACAACAACAACAACAATAATAATAATAATAATAATAATAATAATAATAATAATAATAATAATAATAATTTTTTGCAAATATTCACGAGATAAGAAATTTGGCAGAGAATTATCAATTCTCTTTTTGTATTGAATTTCAAAATCAAAGGGGGTGAATTGAGCCTACCATCTTGCAAATATCATTTTTGAGGCATCATGTTTAAAATATTTGTTAAACATATATTTAACAGATTGTGCGTCAGTTATTATCAAAAAATTTTGATTGTATAAATCATCTTGGAATTTTAAAATACATTTAACTATGGCTAACATTTCATGAGCCACAATAGCGTATTTTCTCTGGGCTTCAGACCATTTTCCAGAGTAAAATCTAATCAAATATTCATGCTTATTATTGGGATTTATCTGTTTCAAAATCCCTCTGTAACCAATATTGGATGCATCAGTCTCGATAATCTTTTGCATACCATTTTAACAGGATCAAGTGGCGGGCGGTTATCCGCACGGCCTTCTCAACTGAGCTAAAACAGAGATCACCGATTGATTGGGAACTGGAATTGTTTCACACCTCTGCTGACTATTATATGTCCACCGAGGTTTCCACCAGTTAAAGATCTCCATTTTAACACGATCGAGAATACTTAATCTAGCTAATTCAGTACCCTTATGTTTAAAGACTGGCGGTAATCCGCACAATCAGTAAGGATATAAGAATTGAAATATGCTTGAAATTTTTATATAGTTTAATGATTGTATGGAAGGTTAAACTTTTTACTCAAGCAAGGGGTCTGTCTTAATATAATACATACTCTCATTGAGCCCATGTATCTAGCAGTTCTAACCGTGAAAAAATATGCCCTTTTCAACTCATTCATCGGGCTAAGGTTCATGACTGGCTAGACGGAGCCAATAAGAGCAGTGCTATATTAGATTGTACCAATCATCTCGAAACCAAGTCAAAATACTATATATAAAATTCATTTATATTTAAATAGATGTCGTCTCTTTCATGGTTTATATAGGAGAAAAGTTAGATATTCAACATAGATATGAAGTCTCTTAGTCGGACATAGTCACGACCAGAGAGGAGAGACTAGAAGAAAAACTAAGTAAGAAAAGTAAATACCTTTTGGCCGGGATGCAAGGACTGAAGATGAAGAACTTGAAACTTTATTTACTTTGTTCTTCGATTACAAACTTTAAACTTCTACTTACAATTGAGAGAGAGAGTTTAGAGAGAGAGGGGTTTGGCTTTTGCCTCCGTTCTCTGAAAGAATGAATCGTTTAAATAGAAAAGAAAAAGAATCTATGAACAGTAAAATAGGGTCCCATATGGGTCCTTGTACAATTTTTTTACTGTGCAAATAGTGTTTCTACTGTTGATGAATATTATTTCTACTGTTAAAACAGTTTATCTACTGTTGAGTTGGGTCCAGCGGCTGGGTCCTGCGGCTTCACTATGCAGTGAGGTCCGGCGACTTCACTGTGCTGGTTGCTTTTCTATCTCTTTCATTTTACGGAGGAATTCTTCCACATCTTGTAGAGCTTCATCAGATAATATCCTCTCTGATTCAATAGGTTGGGAATCATCTGTGATATCATCGTTGCTGGTCTCACTTTGCATCGAAGTGTCTGATCTCTCATACTGATTGATGGAACGAAGCAAATTTATCTTTACTTCTTTCAAGTAGTTGTTGATCATTTCTTCTTTGTCCCCTTCTTGAAAGGAGATCTTTCTGGCAATATGCCTAACTGAACTATCATCAACCTTCTCCTTTTGAGGGTTGTTGGAATATTCTTGGATTTTTGTTTTGATGGAGTCCAAGAGCTCTCTAGATATATATCCAAAGAAGAGCGCGATGCTAAGAAAGCCTATCGCAAGTCTACTAGATTTATGAAGAATAGGTCTAAGCGAGATCTTGCTGACATTAAGTGTTACAAATGTGAAAACTTTGGCCATATAGCTCCAAATTGTAAGCTTTAAAAGCTGAAAACCTTAGAACTAGACGATGAGTTACGTGATAAGGTTTATGGTTTGTTATACACTTCTGGATCAGAATCTGATTATTATTATTCTGAGTCAGAATCTGAAGCTGAAATAGATTTACTTGATTTATCTGATAGCGATAAAAATATTGATAATACTTGCACAGCTTGCAGAGGTAATACATGTACCTGTGATGATGATGAATTTTATAAATTGCAATCTCAGTTCCAAGATTTGAATATGAAAACTATTACATCTGATAATGTAATAGAACTTTTAAAGGAAGCTTCTGATGAAAAACTTCGTGAAAAAATTATTAATTTGACTGCAAGTACTAGTTCAAGTTCTTCAAAACCTTTTGAAAACTCAAAGAGGGAATTTGAATACACTGCTCCTTATTCTTTATTAGAGGTTAATAACCGTCTTTTAAATAAAAGTACTACTCCAGCAAGAGATTCTTCTTTCGATGATTTAAAAATTGAAGTTGAAAACTTGAAACGAGAGATCAAATCTGTTAAACAAAATCAAATGATTTGTGATCATAGGATTACTCAGATTGAGAAAATCAATTCTCCAGCTGAGAAATCTGATGATAAAAACAAAGGTATTTCTGAAAATGATATTTTCTCTGAAAAACCTATTAAGATTAATTTTCAACATGATATGTTTTTAGGAATGATGCAAATTGTTACTGCTTATAGATGGCATATTAAATGTACTATTCTTATTGATAATAGTTTTCTATTACAAATATTGCTATGATTGATAGTGGAGCTGACGTTAGCTGCATCCAGGAAGGTCTAGTACCTACTAAATATTTTCAGAAAATTACTTATATGGTTAAATCTGCATCAGGACATGCTTTAGACATAGAGTATAAATTACCTAATACTGGTATTTGTCAGAATAAAGTCTGCATTCCTCACTTCTTTTTCTTGGTTAAAACCCAGTTATATCCTCCAATTATACTTGGAACGCCTTTTATTAACGCAATTTATCCTTTCACTAGCATAGACTCAAAAGGTTTTACTGCTACTTATAAAGATAAAGAGATAAGTTACACTTTTGTTACAGATCCAGTAACGAGAGATATAAATGCTTTAATTAATATGAAGCAGAAACATATTGATTCGTTACAATTAGAATTGTTTAGTATGAATATATTTGATACTTTAAATTCTACTAAAGTGCAGGAAAATATTAAATTGATTTTCGAAACTATTGCTGTTGATATTTGTGCTGAGCATCCCAGTGCTTTTTGGAATAGAAAAAAGCATATTGTCACTCTTCCATATGAAGATAATTTCTCTGAGGATGATATCTCGACATTGTCAGATGAATGCCGAATTGGTAGAATTCTGCAAGAAAGAGATTGATAATTTGTTACAAAAAGGTTTGATAAAACCCTCAAAATCTCCTTTGTCTTGCACAGCTTTTTATGTTAATAATGTTGCTGAAAAGGAACGTGGTATTCCTAGATTGGTTATTAATTATAAACCTTTAAATAAGTTTTTAAAGTGGATAAGATATCCAATTCCCAATAAAAAGAATTTATTGTTTAGATTATATGATGTCAATATATTTTCAAAATTTGATTTAAAATCTGGATATTGGCATATTCAAATATTTAAAGAGCATACTTATAGAACTGCTTTTAATGTTCCATTTGGGCAATATGAATGGAATGTTATGCCTTTTTGATTTAAAGAATGCCCCTTCTGAATTTCAAAAAATCATGAATGATATATTTAACCCCTATCTGGATTTTATTATTGTTTATATTGATGACATTTTGGTATTCTCCAAAATATTTGAAATGCATATTAAGCATTTAGATATTTTTAAAAGAATCGTTATACAAAATGGTTTGGTTATTTCAAAATAAAAAATGAGTGTATTCCAAACTAATATTCGATTTTTAGGACATTATATTTGTCAAGAAAAAATTACTCCAATTCAAAGATCTATTGATTTTGCTTCAAAATTTCCCAATGTTATTACTGATAGAACTCAGTTACAAAGATTTTTGGGAGGTTTTGAGGTATATCTACCTCTTCCAACCTAGTATTTTTCATACTAGTTTCTCCTAAATCCATAGAAACAAAATCATATCTATGTCGAATATTTCATAAATTTCGGAACCACTATAAGACGTATTAGTCTGATTCCAATCACGTTCCTCTATTAAGACATCTTGAGGAGTAGAACGATCGTAATAGTAAGTTTTCATTCTGGGCTTATTAGCATGCCTACTATTCTTTTTGGGATAACCTCTGAGTTTATTAAACTCTGACCAAACTTCATTTTTGTAACCAAAAGTAGTATCTAATTTATCAGCAAAATCTTTTGATAAATCAATAGGTTTGATATTCAAACCGGATAACTTTTTATCAAGAAGTTCTTCTAAATCATTTAAAGATTTGAATTTAAAATCCTAAATCTCAGGGAGTCTTTGAACATGAGTAAGAACAGTTTGAGGTTCTGATTTGCTTCCTGACGTAGAGGCAATATCAGTTAAAATCTTGCTAGTACTCATATCCTTTATCAAACTTGTTAAATCATCAAGTTTTTTATCAAGAAAACTGATTTGTTCACCCAAAACTTTAACATATAAACTCAAATAATTATTTTGAGAAATTAATTTATTAATTTCTGCGATGCTGACTGCAGCAACATCTTTATCAATAAAATTTTGAAATGCAGTAAATGTAATACCTGTATTATTTGGTAAAATAAAAGGTGCTTGAGGAGGGTATATGACTTTAGTAATATTGCCATTCCCATCTTTAAAAGATCTTTCCAAAACCATTATATAAAGTGGTAAATAGGTGGTTATAAACCAAGGAACAAAATATATAATTTGATTATGTAAAGCACAAGTTTCATAAAACTCTTGAGAAATATTATTTAAATCATCTTTATTATAAGTATCAAAAAATCAAGTTTTAAACCGGTTCCATTTATCACTGAAAAAAATTTTTTGAATATAAATTCTAGCTTTTGACCCTAGACTAAAACATTTGGTGTGGGATCATTAAATATCATTGGGGTAGAGGGAGAGGTAGAGGATGGGGAAGATCATCCCCACATTTCAAAGGAAGAACATCCCCTTCAGGATCATCATACGGATCCGCATCAAATTCTTCAGTTATACAAATGGGAAAAAAAAGTTTGACTAATGAGAAAATATCTCTCAGAGGCGAGTCCTCGATGATAGGACCATCTATTCACCTGGAAGATATTCCAGAAGATAGTTCGTTATACGCACACTTGCAGGCATATTTGACTGCTCAAAAGCAAAGTGATACTTTTGCTTCTATTACAAAAGAGAGAAGCAAGTAGGGTAACTGCGCATAATTCACATAACATGTAATTCAAGGGTCCCTAATTCACTCAAATCAAGGTTAGACCCAACACTTACCTCACTTCGCAATTAACTCAAAGTTCAACCACGACCTTGCTTTTCGAACAAGCCTCCATATCAACCAAATCTAGCAAATTATTACCCAAATGATCAAAATAAGCCTTAGAAACTAAGATCATTATTGAAAAAGTCAACAAAATTCAATCACGTACCCGCTTGGTCAAAATTAAAATTCAGACCAAAACCCGAATATCCATTCACCCCCGAGCCTGGTTATATTATTTGTTTCGAAATACGACCTTAATTCAAGGTCTAAATCCCAAATTTATAAAAAATCCTAATTCTACCCAAATTCCTAATTTCTACCATGAAAATCCTAGATTTGATATTGAAAACTTATGAAATATAATTAGTAATTAAAAAAATTAAATTAAAGCCACTTGCCAATGTATTTAGGAAGAAAATCTATTGAAAAAATCACCTCTAGGATGTTTAGGGCTGAGAATTTGAAAGAAATAAGCCAAATCCCGTTTTTCTCCTCTTTTACCCAACTACAGTTTTCGCAACTGCGACACATAGTTCGCAATTGTGATGATCGCAAAAGCGATCAACCCTTTACAAGTGCGAAGAAGTCACTGAGCATATCTTCGTAGCACATGCGGCAATTTGTTCGTAATTGCGAACATCCAGCCTCCGCAATTGCGCACTTTTACTTCGCAAATGCGAAGCCTGCTCAAGAACCTCTTAGATCGTAATTGCGACCACTGTCAAGTCTGCAAATGCGAACATTTTCCTCGCAATTGCGAGTCCTGCCCAGCCAACCCATGCTCGCATATGCGAAGTATCCTTCGCAAAAGCGAGGGTCGCTTTTGCGAGTCAGACCTCGCAATTTCGAGATTTGCAGGTAACACCAGAAGCAAAGAAGCACCAGTTATTCCTCTAAGTCAAAAACCACTTTGTAGCATATCCGGAACTTACCCGAGCCCCTCGGGCTCCAAACCAAATATGCATACAAGTGTAATAACATCATACGACCTTGCTTGTGCGATCAAAACATCAAAATGACACCTAGAACCACGAATCTGACACAAAAACAAATAAAATTTCAAAGAAACTTAAGAACTTTCAATATTTCAATCGGACGTACGAATCAAGTCAAATCAACTCTGTTTTACACCAAGTTTTCCAGACAAGTTATAAATACTGAAACGAACTTATACCAAGTTCCGAAGCCATAATCCGAACCTAGTAGCAACAAAGTCAACCTACGGTCAAACTTAGGAATTCTTTAAACCTTTAAACTTTTAGTTTTCAACAAATTACGATAGATCAAGCTAGGGACTTCCGAATTTGATTTCGGGCATATACCCAAGTCCCAAATCATGATACGGACCTACCGGTACCGTCAAAATACTGATATGGGTTCGTTTGTCAAAAATGTCGACCAAAGTCAACTCAAATGAGTTCTAAAGCACGATTTTATAGTTTCATCATTTTTTCACATAAAAACCTTTCGGAAAAAGATATGGATTGTGCACGTAAATCGAGAAAGGCTAAACAGAGTTATTCGATATCTCGAAGAACAAAAATGAAAGGTAAAACTATAGATGACCTATCGGGTCATCACACTAGAGCGAACAATATCACTAACGAGGTGGGTTGTTATTGTTGGCAGTTCATTTCTTTTTTGTTTTTGGTCAAGACACATGCTCGAAGTAACCTAAATAGTCGTTTATCCAGTCGCTAAATTTAAAAATAACCGACAGATGTATAATATATTTATAATCCATGTATTAAATTTATATAACTGTATATAATCAGTATATAATTTATATATACATGCTTAAAAAAATAAACAGTTAATCCGACCGATTAATTGTGTAAAAATATCTTTTGTTATCTTCTAGGCAAAAAAAAATTAACGGGTCGAAAATGAAAAATCATATTGTTTTCCAAATTTTCTTCAGTAATTCGTTTGTCAAACTACACTAATTTATGAGTAATTATAACTAGTAAAACTTTTTGTCTCTCCCATTAATTCCTTTCCTTTTCAACAAATAATTCAATCAAGAAAACATCGACTTGACTCGAATCCTGGACTTTTCTTGAATCCTATGCCGGCTAGTGATGTGATGAGGAAGTTTTTCTCTTCTCATTAATGTTATTTCAGTCTGCTAGTAGGAGAAACTTTAATGTATTTGTGGATCCATTAGAAAAAATATTGAGTTTGGCATCCTCACTTCAATGCCTTTATTGAAGTAATGAGCTTTTGAAGATATGATTTTGTCAATTAGATTATTTGATTGGACTTTAGTGCAATAAAGTAAAATTGAACGATCGTCCATGAAATTACCAAAAATTGAATGTACCAAATGGACATTGCGAGCATAAACATAACATTTATAGTCTAATTAGCTCACAACTAGTTCCTTGACTTTAGTCTTTTTTTGACAAATAACAACACGACGGATAGAGAATTAGTGAAAATGCCAGCTTCTATTTATAAGTTCACATCAAATTGTCAAGCTCTTTGCTATTTACTAATCATTAGTTTATTAGTGTTGTATTCATAATGAATCCTCCCAGTTGCTAATCTGCTATAGGAATTTGTTAATGGAAATGGTAACGTTAAAGAAAAGTATACGAATACATTCCCACATTGCTTGTGAGCAAGCTACACACAACTTTCAGCACACAATAATATCATTAATCAGAGGTGAATCTAGGATTTAAACTACATGGGTTCAGATTCGAAATTCTATCATATTTCATCTAATTTAATGAGTTCAAAAGCTATTATTTGTACATATTTAATGAGGAAAGATATGCAGGGTATGAGCCGAAACTATAGGTTCAGGTGAGCCCGTCTGTAATGGCATCTCCTAGGAGAATTTCCTCCGAAGTTGCTTGATCACTTTCTTATCAAGCTGGAAACCTTTGGCAAGAACATCGTCGAGAATAGGCGGATCTGAAGCAAAGATTTCACTAGGAATCATGACGAATCCAGGACGTTGACTGTTGAAAGAAGCAAGTACAGTAGCATTTTTATGTCCCACATTATACAGGAAGTGAATAAGACCTTGTGGGATCACAAATACATCTCCAGGATTCAAAATTTTCGAGAAGAGACGACTCTTAAAAATGTTGGGAAAATCAGGGAGAAGAAATCCAGCATAAATAGTTCCTTCCAATATAGTTATGAGCTCAGTAGCTCGAGGATGTGTGTGAAATGGGACTAGACCCTTCGGTTCTAAGTCAGCACGAGATATAGAAATACCAAGAGTGTTGAGTCCAGGCATTGTATTTACATCCAAAATAGTCACAGAATAACCCCACTTAGGTAGCGCTATATTTCCTCTTACATTAAGACCTGAAGCAAAGAAATCATCTGATTTTGCAAGCTTTGGGTCTTTGCAAAACTGTCCATTCACGAAAACTGCATAAGCTAAGTATGTTATTCATTGATTAAGAGCTAAAACTTATAAAAGCGAAAACACTACCAAAAAAAAAAAATTAGCTAGGAACTTCGTTATTACTCCATCGCTAAATCGCTCATAGCTAACAGAGAATTTCTTGATAATCTGTTGCTAATCCGCCACTAAATAGGATTAGCAATTGATTTTTTTGTTTACCTACAGAATTTGTCCGTCACTAATTTCTTTTCTTAGTATTTTAGTACTGAAAATGCCACAAAAAAAAAAAAAAAGGGAAAATTTATGAGGCTTAAAACGAGAAGTGAGAAGCAAAGTGTATGCTTTTTGAATTAGTGAAGCACATAATTTATGGAGACGACAACAACAACAACAACAACCCAGTATAATCCCACTAGTGGGGTCTGGGGAGGGTAGTGTGTACGCAGACCTTACCCCTACCCTGGATAGAGAGGCTGTTTCCAAATGACCCTCGGCATCCTTCCCTCCAAGAACTCCCCACCTTGCTCTTGGGGTGACTCGAACTCACAACCTCTTGGTTGGAAGTGGAGGGTGCTTACCATCAGAGCAACCCACATAATTTATGGAGAATAAAATATATATGATTTTAATACTATAAATAATCAATTTGCACTAAGAATAACCTAATTCGACATCTAATTTATAATAATGACGACGTTAGTCCAACTCCTCCTCAAATTTGAGATCATTCGGAGAACTGACCCTTTCTCATTCGGGATCAGTGTGTGTCATTATTTGCAACACACATTTAAAGTGATAACCCCTCGCTTCACATCTCTTCATCGTTTTAAGCAACAAAGCGATATATGACTTTTAACAACATTGATTATATAACATACTGTTAAAAAAGAAAAAAGAAAGAAGAATTTAGTTTAAAAAGCTTTTATGAGTATTATAGAAGGATAAATTACCAGAAGAGTTAGAGTCTTGAACTCCAACACATATGTCTTGTAGAGGGTTGAGATCATAGGCATAAACTAATAGGGAAGAAAAGAAAGCAGCAATGGCTAAAGTTGCTATTAACCAGCTCATGCCCATTGTTAAAGCAAAGTCTAGTTTTGGAAATAAGTTGGTTTGTTTGGTTTGAGCTTGTTATACTTTTTCTCTTTTTTTTCAAACAACCAAAGAGGGGTCTACTACTTATAGTTCGACCTGGTCAATCCTATTACCGTCTTGCTTCCATTTGTCAAAAAGGAATATCCAGGTAATTTTCTCATTTTATAATGCATATATTGCAGGCTCAAATTCAAGAAGTAACTATTAATCAAGAATCTTGTGATCTGTTAGTCAACTTCACATCACTCAACATGGTGAATTTACATATTCATTCAGAGTTTAAGTTATACACAGTTTCTACACTATCCGGTCACTCAAAGTACATTCAGAGCTAAACTTCCTTAAAGTGTGGAGCTCTCGTGATCTTGAGAATAAGACAAATTGTTTGCTACAATAAATAAAGGTGATCTAACAGTATAAAAAGTTCTTACAGTAATTGTGTATATAACTTAAACTCATTCAAAAAAGTGGGTTAATGACATAAATGCCTTATAACAAACAATCAAATGTTAGTCCATTGGTACATTTCGCGAAATGTTTGGATTTTGAATTCATAAAAGAAGAATTAACCTAAATAGTTGTTCATCCAACTACTTAAATTAAAATTAGCTGGTGAATAATATATGTATAATTCATATATAGTATAAATGTAACCATGTATAATTAGTGTATTACTTATGTATACCAGCTAGATAAAGTAATTAAACAGTAAATCTAACCAGCTATTTGTGCAAAAAAAAAAAAAAACCTGGTAAAATGAGAAAAGTTCATAATTCAATTGTTAATCCAACATATTGTCCAAATCTCTAATAATAAAATTATATCTTCGCCGGCAAATGAATGTTCCCATCTACGTATGAATCAAATGTGGAACTCCTTCAACGATATCAAAATTATTGAAGAATTTTATGCACTGTAACAGAAAAACTACACAACTATTTTTGGTCATACTAAAATAACTGAATTCTTTCACACTAGAGCAGTGAAGTCACAAATTTATCTTTAGTTAATTTCATGTGTGAGGTGATCGTTGAAACTTTATGCACTATAATGGTAAATTTATAAAACTATTTTTTGTCACACTAAAGTAACTGAATTTTACACATTATAATATTAAATCACAAAATATTATACCGTAAAAGTATTCACCGAAATTTACGCAATATAACAATACAATCACAATATAACAGTACAATCACCTTCATGTGTAGGTTGTCGTTATAGTATATAGGAAAACTTCAGTAATTTTATTGTTATTGTGGGTAAAAGACGATAATATCACTGTTATAGTGAGTAAATTTATGATAGACGACAATATAGAACATTAATATTCATTATCTTTAACCCATTTTAATTCGCATCAAACTGATAAAGATTTACTCGAACTCGGTATTTACAACTAAGTGATTAAGTAATTTAACTTTAACAGTTAAAAATTAAAGTGAAAATGTATATCACTCTCTTTGATATTCACTAATCATAAGTTTATTAATTAGTGCTCTATTCATAATGAATCCTCCCAGTTGTATCTGCTAATCTGCGATAGTAATTTGTTACTACTACCATTTATTAGCTAATGGAAATGAGTACCTTTTTTTGTGCATTTTGGATCTATTCAAGTAAAAAGCTACTAGAAACCACAGGATATTACTTATTTGTATTACATTTGCAAGAATCTACTGGTTACGGATAATGATTGAAGAAGAGAAACGGCTAAAACAAAATACAACATACAGTGTTAAGATTAGAGAAAAGTATATGAATACTTCCACACTTTGCTGGTGAGCAGCTGCACACGAATTTCAGCACACAATCATAGTTTTCAATGACATATCCTAGGAAAATTTCTTTCGGAGTTTGTTTGATCACTTTCTTATCAAGCTGAAAACCTTTGGCAAGAACATCGCCGAGAAGAGACGGCTCTTAATGATATTTGGAGAATCAGGTAGAAGAAATCCAGCATAAATAGCAGAGGCGGATGTAGTGAACAACTAACGGGTTCAACTGAACCCATAACTTTCGACGTTGTGTAAAAATTTATATGTAAAAATTTATTAAAATTGCAAAAATAGTGGATATGAACCCATAACTTTAAAAATATAATGGGTTCAATGCTAAAAACCTTAAAAGTTGAACCCATAAAATTTAAATATTGAATCCGCCTCTGATAAATAGTATCATCCAACATAATCAGTGGCGGAGCCACATGCACCAAAGGGGTGTCAACAGACACCCCTTCGCCAGAAAATTACACTGTATAACTCGGTAATTTTTTTTAAAATATGTATATATACTATATAATGAAACCCCTTGACTTTTTGGTGAGTTTTTTTCTTTATATTTTGACTCCCCTTAATGAAAATCATGGCTCCGCCACTGAACATAGTTATGAGCTCAGTAGCTCGAGGGTGCGTGTGAAGTGGGACTAGACCCTTCGGTTCTAAGTCAGCACAAGATATAGAAATACCAAGTGTTGAGTCCAGGCATTGTGTTTACATCCACAACATTTATAGCAAAACCAAACTTAGCCACCGCATTTCCACTTACATTAACACCTGAAGCAAAGAAATCATCTTATTTTGCAAGCTTTGGGTCTTTACAAATCTTTCCATTCACAAATAATGCATAAATGAAATGAAATGAAATGAAGCTAGAGTATCATTCAAATAGTATATATTAAGAACTAAGAGATGACAGAAATTATACAGCAAATTGTTCAAAACAGGAACATAAAAAGAAATTAGTCAAAAAGCTTTTAATAAGGCTCTAGAGATTATCTTTTGGGCACCCATTGATCTGTTCCATAAATAATAAAGCAAAGAGGAATCTGCCTGATTTTAAAATGAGAAGGTGCTATGTATATGCCGAGGAATATTGATAACTAAAAATGTAATGATTCACAGTTTATTTCTTTTTGTTTGTACTGAATTAGTAGCAACCAATTATTCTATTTAGCAATAAATACACCTGTACTAGGTTGTTAAGATGTAACATCCCCATTCTATTTAGCAATACAAATCAAATTCCAGCGCAAGGAATTACATTTGATACTTGTATTACATATTATCAAAGAAGAAACAAGGTTCATTTTCATTTGCATCTAGAATTACATAGCTCAATACTCAGTTGAGAAACTGATGTTACCTGTTATTGCTGAAGATCATAGGCTTTTGTTTCAGGCAAAATCGTATCATGCCCTGAATTGCAGGTGGCATGGACCTGAACCTCCTATGATCACAAGACTGAACACATAATATTCATAAATTGAGGGCTTGGGCTTATCATCAAATACTTAGAAAAATGGAGCGAAATGGTATAGATGTTTCATATAGCCAAGACCATTTCAGACGAGATTGTTCGATTATTTTGTTGTTAAACTGCTCACAAGAGAAGTACATGATACTCAAACAGAGTATATATAACAATTACGGAGCTCAGAAGCCAACATTTTAGTTTATTGGTGTTGTATTCATCTGCAATCGATCTGCTAAAGGAATTTGTTACCCTTTGTCATATAAAGGAAATGAGTTTCCCTCTCTATGTATTTTGTATCTGATTAAGTAAAAAAGATATACTACACACCACAGGATATTACTTATGTGTATTATGTTTGCAAGAATCGACTGGTTACAGGTCTATAAAGCTTCTTAAAAGTATTTTAGCTATAAAAGACCTTACATGATGGATGAAAATTCCTTTCCTTACCAGTAGTTCTAGTGTTAGTCTAATTTTGTCTTGTTACGTTGTTGCTTCTGCTTCTGTTGTTGTTACTATCTAGTTGTTACTACTTCTTTTCCATGACTTCACTGTTGTATTTCTTTTCCTTACTGTTGTGTTGATACTTGACTTGAGCCGAGGGTCAATAGGAATCAACCTTCCTACCTGCACAAGATAGGAACAAGGCATGTGTACACTCTGACATCCCCAAAACCCGCTTGTGAGAATATAGTGGGAATGTTGTTGTTGTACATGATGGACGAAAAACGGGTAAAAGAAAATACAACAGTGTTAAAATTAGAGAAAAGTATAAGAATACTTTCACACGTCGTTGGTGAGTAGCTGCACACAACTTTCATCAGACTAATATTTGTAATGACATTCTAGTTGTTTAATCACTTTCTTATCGAGCTGGAAACCTTTGACAAGAACATCGTCGAGAATAGGCGGATCTGAAGCAAAAATTGAATAAGGAATTGTGACGACTCCAGGGTTTTGACTGTTGAAAGAAGCCAGCAAAGTAGCATTTTTGTGTCCCACATTATACTGGAAGTGTATAAGCCCCTGTGGGATCACAAACACATCGCCAGGATTCAAAATTTTAGAGAAGAGACGACTTGTAAAGACATTTGCCGCATCAGGAGCAAGAAACCCAGCATAGAAAGTACCATCCAATATTGTTATGAGCTCAGTAGCTCGAGGGTGTGTGTGAAGTGGAACAAGGACCCCCGGCTCGAAGTCAACACGAATTATAGAAATACCTAGAGTGTTGAGTCCAGGCATTGTGTTTACATCCACAACATTTGCAGCAAAACCAGAATTGGGCATTGCATTTCCACTTACATTAAGACCTGAAAAGAAGAAATCGTCTGCTTTTGCAAGCTTTGGGTCTTTGCAAACGTTTCCATTCAGAAAAACTGCATAAGTGAAATAAAATGAAGCTAAACATATTGTTCAGATATTAAGAGTTAACAGATGATAGAAACTATATATACAACATAAATAGGCCTCATTCCCAAACAGAAATTATATAACATAATGTTTAAAGGGGAAAAGTAAACAATTTACCCTATATATTATATGANTCTCTGATAAATAGTATCATCCAACATAATCAGTGGCGGAGCCACATGCACCAAAGGGGTGTCAACAGACACCCCTTCGCCGGAAAATTACACTGTATAACTCGATAATTTTTTTTAAAATATGTATATATACTATATAATGAAACCCCTTGACTTTTTGGTGAGTTTTTTTCTTTATATTTTGACTCCCCTTAATGAAAATCATGGCTCCGCCACTGAACATAGTTATGAGCTCAGTAGCTCGAGGGTGCGTGTGAAGTGGGACTAGACCCTTCGGTTCTAAGTCAGCACAAGATATAGAAATACCAAGTGTTGAGTCCAGGCATTGTGTTTACATCCACAACATTTATAGCAAAACCAAACTTAGCCACCGCATTTCCACTTACATTAACACCTGAAGCAAAGAAATCATCTTATTTTGCAAGCTTTGGGTCTTTACAAATCTTTCCATTCACAAATAATGCATAAATGAAATGAAATGAAATGAAGCTAGAGTATCATTCAAATAGTATATATTAAGAACTAAGAGATGACAGAAATTATACAGCAAATTGTTCAAAACAGGAACATAAAAAGAAATTAGTCAAAAAGCTTTTAATAAGGCTCTAGAGATTATCTTTTGGGCACCCATTGATCTGTTCCATAAATAATAAAGCAAAGAGGAATCTGCCTGATTTTAAAATGAGAAGGTGCTATGTATATGCCGAGGAATATTGATAACTAAAAATGTAATGATTCACAGTTTATTTCTTTTTGTTTGTACTGAATTAGTAGCAACCAATTATTCTATTTAGCAATAAATACACCTGTACTAGGTTGTTAAGATGTAACATCCCCATTCTATTTAGCAATACAAATCAAATTCCAGCGCAAGGAATTACATTTGATACTTGTATTACATATTATCAAAGAAGAAACAAGGTTCATTTTCATTTGCATCTAGAATTACATAGCTCAATACTCAGTTGAGAAACTGATGTTACCTGTTATTGCTGAAGATCATAGGCTTTTGTTTCAGGCAAAATCGTATCATGCCCTGAATTGCAGGTGGCATGGACCTGAACCTCCTATGATCACAAGACTGAACACATAATATTCATAAATTGAGGGCTTGGGCTTATCATCAAATACTTAGAAAAATGGAGCGAAATGGTATAGATGTTTCATATAGCCAAGACCATTTCAGACGAGATTGTTCGATTATTTTGTTGTTAAACTGCTCACAAGAGAAGTACATGATACTCAAACAGAGTATATATAACAATTACGGAGCTCAGAAGCCAACATTTTAGTTTATTGGTGTTGTATTCATCTGCAATCGATCTGCTAAAGGAATTTGTTACCCTTTGTCATATAAAGGAAATGAGTTTCCCTCTCTATGTATTTTGTATCTGATTAAGTAAAAAAGATATACTACACACCACAGGATATTACTTATGTGTATTATGTTTGCAAGAATCGACTGGTTACAGGTCTATAAAGCTTCTTAAAAGTATTTTAGCTATAAAAGACCTTACATGATGGATGAAAATTCCTTTCCTTACCAGTAGTTCTAGTGTTAGTCTAATTTTGTCTTGTTACGTTGTTGCTTCTGCTTCTGTTGTTGTTACTATCTAGTTGTTACTACTTCTTTTCCATGACTTCACTGTTGTATTTCTTTTCCTTACTGTTGTGTTGATACTTGACTTGAGCCGAGGGTCAATAGGAATCAACCTTCCTACCTGCACAAGATAGGAACAAGGCATGTGTACACTCTGACATCCCCAAAACCCGCTTGTGAGAATATAGTGGGAATGTTGTTGTTGTACATGATGGACGAAAAACGGGTAAAAGAAAATACAACAGTGTTAAAATTAGAGAAAAGTATAAGAATACTTTCACACGTCGTTGGTGAGTAGCTGCACACAACTTTCATCAGACTAATATTTGTAATGACATTCTAGTTGTTTAATCACTTTCTTATCGAGCTGGAAACCTTTGACAAGAACATCGTCGAGAATAGGCGGATCTGAAGCAAAAATTGAATAAGGAATTGTGACGACTCCAGGGTTTTGACTGTTGAAAGAAGCCAGCAAAGTAGCATTTTTGTGTCCCACATTATACTGGAAGTGTATAAGCCCCTGTGGGATCACAAACACATCGCCAGGATTCAAAATTTTAGAGAAGAGACGACTTGTAAAGACATTTGCCGCATCAGGAGCAAGAAACCCAGCATAGAAAGTACCATCCAATATTGTTATGAGCTCAGTAGCTCGAGGGTGTGTGTGAAGTGGAACAAGGACCCCCGGCTCGAAGTCAACACGAATTATAGAAATACCTAGAGTGTTGAGTCCAGGCATTGTGTTTACATCCACAACATTTGCAGCAAAACCAGAATTGGGCATTGCATTTCCACTTACATTAAGACCTGAAAAGAAGAAATCGTCTGCTTTTGCAAGCTTTGGGTCTTTGCAAACGTTTCCATTCAGAAAAACTGCATAAGTGAAATAAAATGAAGCTAAACATATTGTTCAGATATTAAGAGTTAACAGATGATAGAAACTATATATACAACATAAATAGGCCTCATTCCCAAACAGAAATTATATAACATAATGTTTAAAGGGGAAAAGTAAACAATTTACCCTATATATTATATGAACTTGCTCAATTTTACCCTCAGTTTCACTTTTGGTTCATTCATAATCTTGCAATCGTCTCATATTTTCCTTTGTCATTAGCGGAGCTCCAACCTAAAATGGGTGAACTCCATGTATCTAAATTTTCTGTCAAGAAAAAATGTCCAAATTTACCCTCCAACTTTTGAATATAGTTTAAAATTACCCTCAGGTCGGAGCAATCTGTTAGAAATCAAGGGTAAAAACGAGACTGTTTCCTAAAATGGGGTAATATTAGGCCAAAAATCTAACGGAGGGCAAAATCGGTCGATTACTAATAATATAGAAGCAAACTTGACCCTTTTCCTTTGCTTTTTTTCAAAGAAAAATGAATCTGTCAAAAAGCTTTCGGGATTGTAGAAAGATGATTTTACCAGAAGCCTTAGAGTCGTTAACCGCAACACATATGTCCTGTAGAGGGTCGAGATCATAAGCATAAGTTAATTGGGATGAAAAGGAAACAGCAACCAAAGTTGTTATTAACCAGGACATGCTCATTGTTATAGCAAAGTCAGGTTTCTTGGCAAAAACCCAAGCCTTTTGTGGAAACAAGTTTGTGTGTTTTGAGCTCGTTATGAGCTTTTCCAAAACAACGAGAGAGGTGTGACTACTTATAGTTTGATCTAATCATTTTAATAACCTAGTTTTTGTCAGTCCAAATGAATAGTCCTGATAATTTCTCATTATTAAATGCAGGTTCAAGACAAGATGTAACCACTAATATAATCAATAGTCAACTTTAAACTCTATCAGCTCATGGCCAAAATAATCAAGAAAATGGGCTAAAGGTACTGTGACAGAAATGCCTCAACAAACCAATACATATTTAGTGGAAAATAAGATGTCAACCTATCTTGAGTGTTAGATTTAAATCATACTCTTTGTCCAAAAATGTTCTAATAAGTTGTTAGAGATAGACTTTTGGGCACCCATTTACCTATTCCATATATAATAGAACTGAAAGAGTAGACAAGCTCACAAGCATGCCTAATTTTAGAAGGAGAAGGTGCTACGTATACTGAGGAATTTTGGATATCTTTAAAA
>AWOL01S0013957.1:1569-14757 GCA_000715115.1 Nicotiana otophora
TAGGATGAAGACCTAGTGAGTTTCCCTTCTTAAACTTGAGCAAGAATTGAAGAATCAATTATTGAGGAACACCTTCTCACTCTAGGGCACTCTCTCTCACTCTAAAATATCAGATTATACCTCAAAAATGACCCAAAGAGTGTATTTAACAAAATAGGGTCTGGTTTTAAAAACCCAAAAATGAAGCTCCGGAACAGGTTCTGCGGTCGCATATGCGACCGTATAATGGTTATGCGGACCGCATATCGGTCGCATAATTGGTGTCCAAAATGACCAAAAATCTGCCTGAGTCTGTGGCCACTATGCGGTCCGCATAACTGTTCTGCGGTCGCATAGTACACCGCATAACAGTTATGCAGTCGCATAGTCGACCGCATAATTGCTTCCAACTGACCCAATTAACTGCCTCACTCTGCGGCCATTATGCGGTCCGCATAGTGATTCTGCGGTCGCATAATGGATCGCAGAAATGCACGTAATCCTAGTCCGGCACCATAAAATATTATTTTCTTTGCAAATTTTACCGGGCTTTACACTTAAGTTCTTCAAAATTTTCCGGGGTGTTACATAAGGCGTGCCCGAAATACTCGTTCCCACTGCCAAATATCGATCAAATGATTGATGTCACGGCCGGGATGAGTTGATGAGTTTCTTCGCTGCTTATTCTGGGTACAACCAAATCAAGATGAACCTGGGAGATCAGGAAAAAACTTCGTTTTAACGAATTTCGGTACATATTGTTACAACGTAATGCCCTTCGAGTTGAAAAAACGATGGAGCCACTTATCAACGGCTCGTAAATAAGATGTTCGAAAAGTAAATAGGAAAGACTATGGAAGTTTATATAGACGATAATAAAGGTGACCATCTTAAACTTTTGCAAGAAACATTCGACATCCTGAGGAAGCTTAACATGAAACTTAATCCCGAGAAGTGCGCGTTAGGGGTCAGTTCTGGTAAGTTTCTTGGATTTCTGGTCTCACAAAGGGGAATTGAGGTAAACCCCTACAAAATCAAGTCCATAGAGGATATCCTGAATCAATTGTCGAATGTAAAGGACGTCCAAAGGCACACAAGAAGATAAGCAGCTTTGAGCAGGTTCATTTCCCAGTCATCGGAAAAATGTTACCGCTTCTTCACACTGCTAAAAAAGAAGAATTTCGAATAGACATCGGAGTGCCAGCAGGCTCTGAAGGATCTGAAGGACTTGTCGAGCCCTCCATTGCTCTCAAAACCAAAAAAAGGTAGAACACTGCTAGTCTATCTCGCGGTTTCAGAAGTTGCGGTAAGTGCGGTTTTAGTCCGGGAGGACGAAGGTACATAATTTTCCATTTATTACATTAGCAAAATTTTAACGGGAGTAGAAACTCGCTGCCCACATTTGGAAAAACTGGCCTTGGCTCTCGTAGTCGCCGCTCGGAAGTTGAGGCCCTACTTTCTGTGTCACCGGATAGCTGTGGTGACTACTTTTCCTTTGCAAAACATCCTCCATAAACCCGAGCTCTCGGGCAGATTGGCCAAATGGGTCGTCGAAATGACTGAGTTCGACATAGAGTACAAACCAAGGACTGCAATTAAGTCGCAAGTCTTGGCTCACTTCGTGGCCGATTTCAATCCAGGACTGCTATCTCTAGCAACCAAGGAAGCAGTAATGGTGTCGGAATCAACATCGGGGGTTTGGACCTTATTTAAGGAAGAAGCTTCCAATGTAAATGGATCTGGACTCAGAATAGTCTTAATCATGCCTTCGGGGGAAACCCTAAGGCAAACCATCAGAATGATCCCTTTAACTAACAATGAAGCAGAGTATGAAGCTTTGATTGCAGGGCTCGAATTGGCCCGAGGACTTGATTTTGAGGTTATCCAAATAAAATGTGACTTGCAGCTGGTGGTAAATCAGGTCTACGGGGTCTTTGATACCAAAGAAGAAGCTATGCAACAATACATGGTAAAGGTCCAGGCCCTTTTGGCGCAATTCCAAGAGTGGTCAATTACTCACATCCCGATGAAGGATAACGCAGAAGCGGATGCATTAGCAAACTTAGGATCATTGATGGAAATAAAACAATCGAAATCCGGGACGATAGTACAACTGATGAGCTCAGTTCTGGATACGGATGGTTATTATGAGGTAAATTCGACTAGTCTGGTCTGAGATTGGAGAAATGAAATAATCAACTATCTCGAGCACAGAAAGTTTCCCGAAGTCCCCAAAACATCATGGGCGTTACGCGCCAAAGCTGCACGTTACAGCTTCAAGAGAGGCCAATTATATAGAAAATCTTTCCAAGGCCCGTTGGCCCGATGCGTAGGAGCATCAGAAGCTAATTAAGTTATGAGAGAAGTCCATGAAGGGATTTGCAGCAATCACTCGGGCGCAGATTCTTTGGTGCTGAAGTTGGTACGAGCAGGATATTGCTGGCCTCACATGGAACAAGACGCCAAAGAGTACAAAAATGTGATAAGTGCCAACGCTACGCACCATTAGTACACCAACCAGCAGAACCCTTACATTCGGTTCTGTCTCAATGGTCGTTCATGAAATGAGGGATGGACATCATCAGACCGGTTCCACCGGCTCCCAAAAAGATGAGATTTCTTTTAATTTTGACTGACTATTTTTCTAAATGGGTGGAGGCATGTCCTTATCAGAAGATCGGAGAACGCGAAGTGGTCGATTTCCTGTGGGAAAATATAATTTGTAGGTTTGGAATACCAAAAAAGATAGCATGTGACAATGGGCCACAGTTTATCGGTGCAAAAGTTACAAAATTCCTCGAAGATTTGAAGATAAAGAGGACCACATCTTCTCCTTATCATCTGAATGCAAACGGTCAGGCGGAGCCGACAAACAAAGTGATTATTCAAAAACTCAAGAACAGGTTGGAAGCAGTCAAAGGCAAATGGCCCGAAGAATTGCCCAGAAGAGATTTGCCAGCAAAAGGCAAATTGCCCGAAGAATGGGCCTACCGAACAACGGCCAAATCGAGTACATGAGAGACTCATGTTTCCCTTGTATACGGCGCTGAAGCCGTAATGCCGGTGGAAGTAGGTGGTCCACTTTGAGATATTTTCGGGCAGATGAAGAATCAAGTAACGAAGCGATGTTAATCAACTTGAAATTGCTCGAGGAACGCATGGACTTGGCACATGTAAGAATGGTAGCTCAAAACATCAGATAATGGAGCGATATTATAATCAAAGAACCAACTTCCATTATTTCTAAGTATGAGACTTAGTTCTGAGGAAAGTAACCCAAAATACCCAGGAGCTCAAAGCGGGGAAGCTAGGTCAAATGTGGGAAGATCCCTACCGGATTTCAGCTATCATTGGGAAGGGTTCATACAAGTTGGAGAACCAGAATGAAGAAACGTTGCCGAGCAACTGGAACGTGGCACAACTCAAAAGAAATTATTACTGATGAACATTATTCAAGCGAAAAGTATGTCCTGCACTCTTTTTTCCTTCGTTCAAATTTTGTCCCAATTGGGGTTTTCTGGCAAGGTTTTTAATGAGGCAACAACAGAGATCATACTACGAAGACCGCAACAATAAGACCTTTGATAGCAAGGCAAACAAGCAAAATTACACTCAGGGACGGTTAGATAATCTTTGGTTGGATAGCAAATTCCCACTGGGAAGTTAAGTCTAATACCGAATAAGGTTACCCAACCATTCACGAGCACAAATCTCTAGAGGGTTGTTAGATATTCCTTGGCTCGATAGCATAAATTACTGAGGGGAAGTAAAGTTGTGTTACCAAGTTAAGGATCATCTAGCAATTCATTAGTGGAATCTTCGAAGATACAAGACTTCCAGTGTTCCAATTCGCACTCTTCGCATTCGAACACTGGGGGAATGGTATGAGGATATGGCAACAACGATTGCCATGTCACCGGTGAACAAAAATTCAGAAACTAAACACATCATCGGGATCGGGGACTGCACAGCCAGCCTCGTAGAAATAAGTTGTGCATGATAGCCACAAGTAATGACAATTGCTTTTCAGTATAGCAAATGCTTATGTATCTTTTTGAAAATAGAAGGAATAAAATGAAATCCTTTTGTTTTTATCTTGTTTCTTGTCTGAACGATGAAAAAGCTTTGTCATTTGAAAGTTAAACAAGTACTTCAAATGTTAGTGCCGTAATGAACAAGAGACGTCCTCTTCAAGAGCACCATAAATATAAGAGGGTCATCTCTTATAACAACCCTCACGTTAAAGGGTTGGTTCCGTAAGAATCTTTGCCCGGAATCAAAAATTCCTTCGGGGAAAAATACAACTGAAGCCACATATGAAAAGGACGCAAAAACTAAACTTGCGCAAATACTTATAAAACCCCTCACGTTCAAGGGTTGGTTTGGGAAGAATCTATACCGGGGATAAAAAATGCCTTCGGAGAAAAATACACCCGAAGCCACATATGAAAAAGACGCAAAAAGTAAACTTGCGCAAATACTTATAAAAATCCTCATGTTAAAGGGTTGGTTCTGGAAGAATCTATACCCGGAATCAAAAATGCCTACGGGGAAAAATACACCCGAAGCCACATATGAAAAGGACGCAGAAAGTAAACTTGCGCAAATACTTATAGCAACCCTCACGAAAAAGGAATAATGCTCAGAACCAAAGTGCTTCGAGGAAAACATATTAAAGACTACACATAGTAAAGCGCAAACAGGAAAATGTGTGTAGAACTCTCGAGCAAATGCAGAGACTAAAGACTTGCATGGATATTCAAATGAAAATAAGACACAAATGATACTTGAGCTAAAATATATCTTTATTTACAAGAACGTGCCAAAACAGTAAAAGTTAAAAATGGGAAGAGAAAAGAAAAGCTAAAGCATAGCGCCTCCGGAACCAGGAGGAAGAGAAGTGTCTGCATTCCCAGGAGAAGTAGGTGGGTCCATCGATGGCTCGACGTTTTCCCTAGTTGATCTTTAGCATCGTCACTTTCCGATCCAACTTCAGTTTCCGAAAACTCTGAACCGGAACCAGAAGAACCAGGGGCATCAGACTGCGCAGCCAGCCCCGTAGAAATAAGTTGTACAAGATAGCCATAAGTAATGACAATTTCCTTTCACTATAGCAAATGCTTATGTATCTTTTTGAAAATAGAAGGAATAAAATGAAATCCTTTTGTTTTATCTTGTTTCTTGTCTGAACGATGAAAAAACTGTCATTTAAAAATTAAACAAGTACTTCAAATGTTAGTGCCGTAATGAACAGGAGACGTCCTCTTCAAGAGCACCGTAAACATAAGAGGGCCATCTCTTATAAAAACCCTCACGTTAAAGGGTTGGTTCCGGAAGAATCTTTGCCCCGAATCAAAAATTCCTTCGGGGAAAAATACACCTGAAGCCACATATGAAAAGGACGCAAAAACTAAACTTGCGCAAATACTTATAAAAACCCTCACGTTCAAGGGTTGGTTTCGGAAGAATCTATACCGGGGATCAAAAATGCCTTCGGAGAAAAATACACCCGAAGCCACATATGAAAAGGACGCAAAAAGTAAACTTGCGCAAATACTTATAAAAATCCTCATGTTAAAGGGTTGGTTCTGGAAAAATCTATACCCGGAATCAAAAATGCCTACGGGGAAAAATACACCCGAAGCCACATATGAAAAGGACGCAAAATGTAAACTTGCGCAAATACTTATAGAAACCCTCACGAAAAAGGAATAATGCTCAGAACCAAAGTGCTTTGAGGAAAACACATTCAAGACTACACATAGTAAATTGCAAACAGGAAAATGTGCGCAGAACTCTCGAGCAAATGCAGAGACTAAAGACTTGCATGGATATTCAAATGAAAATAAGACTCAAACGATACTTGAGCTAAAATATATCTTTATTTACAAGAATGTGCCAAATCAGTAAAAGTTAAAAATGGGAAAAGAAAAGAAAAGCTAAAGTGTAGCGCCTCCGGAACCAGGAGGAAGAGAAGTGTCCGCATTCCCAAGAGAAGTAGGTGGGTCCGTCGATGGCTCGACATTTTCCTTAGTTTGATCTTCAGCATCATCACTTTCCGATCCCTCTTCAGTTTCTGAAAACTCTAAACCGGAACCAGAAGAACCAGGGGCATCAGACTGCGCCGGGAGCCCATTTTTAGCAGCTAACTCAAGCTCTCGGGCCTTAGCAATTTCGACCTTAAAGTCGATGATACAAGTTTTGGCCTCCTCCAAGGTTTTTCTCATCATGTTGTACATAGCATAAGTTTTTTCAACAATGAGGGAAGTCGCTCGGCGCTTAAGTTCTTCTTTGAGTTGGGTAACCTCGACAAAAAGGCTTTCCCGGGCGGACCTAGCAGATTTGAGGCTGGCGTCAAGGTCGCGGACAGTTGAACTAAAGAGCCTATTACGCTCGATAGTTTTCTTATACTTCTCTTCTAGCTGGGCGTGTTTAGCCCTCACAGCAGCAAGCTCTTCAAGTTTGGAGTTCAGGGCTGCTTCTAAGTTAGTCACCTTTTTTGGCAGTAGCAGCCTCGTGCTCGGTTGCAGCAAGAACGACTTCCTGGACTTCAGCCCATTTGGCCTTAGCTTTATCAAAACAAACCCTCAGCGGGCCAAGTTCATGGCTAAGGGTTACCACTTATTTCTTGCTTTACTGCAAGCGAGCCTCCAAAATAACGGCCTTAGTAGCTTTGCTTTCCAGTTTCGAGAGGCGGAGAACAATTTGGTCTCATTCCCCCAAAAGTTGATTCCGTTCGAAATATAGAATGCATTCATACAAAAAGTAGAAGAAGTAATGAAGGAAGAAAAGAACATACCGCTGCGGCGTTGTGCATGGCATTGTTCAACAAGCACTCTCCCGAGAGTGCCTAAATGTCATGACCTAAAATACAACTAGTGGTGATGGCACCTAACATAACCCGCTAGGTAAGCCACTTATCAACTATCCAATTCTAATGTAATTTAATAAGACAATTAAGTAAAAGAAATATCTAAATCTTATACATTCCCCAAGGACTGGTAGTATAAATCATGAGCTTCTAAGATTAGAATTTACAAAGCTAGTATGAAATAAATACACCATATGTTCGAAATATACATAAACGGATCTTTATAAATCTAAGGCTACTATGAACAAGAGGCAGCTACAACTGGAACGCAGGTACATCTTCAAATTCAGCTCTCGTCAGCCTCCGCAACATCAACATCCAACATCTGCACGCAAGGTGCAGAAGTGTAGTATGAGTACAACCGACTCCATGGACTCAATAATTAACAAACCTAACCTTATGTTGAAAGTAGTAACGAGCTTGCACCAAGGTTAGATTCCAACTCCAATAACCAACAACAGTTCATAACAACATAAAGCAAATAATAAAACAAGTAAATCAAAGAATAAATGCTCAGCAAAATCATAATTTCTAAAAATAGTTCTGTCTTTCAAGTGTATTAGTGAAAATCCCAAGTCGTTTACCAAAGTTGCCAAAAATATAAGTAAGTTTGAAAATAATAATTCTCCCTAAAATCCTTTCAACAATAAATAAAATGTTTCATTTTCTTTCCAGATAGCCAGTGAAAACATGCATCACTATGCCGTATGCCAATATGTGTGAGAAGTCATGAATGACGTGATACCATACAGCATGAGGAAAATACATCTCTATGTCTTATGTCATGTGTGCATGTCAATGCAATGTATCTCAGAGATGAACTCATATACTCACACTCTCAGAGTACTCAATCTCACTATCTCACACATTCCACTCATCATGCTCAATCACTCGGTACTGTATATGGCCAATCCGGCCCAGGGAAGATCCATCCCGGAATATACACATTGACTAATCATCAGTCACTCAATATCGAGTAGGCCCAATCCATCCCGTGGGGAAGATCCATCCCCAGGTATAAATACTTCGGACAAGATCCATGTCCAGGAAAGATCCATCCATCAGTATAAATCAACCGCACTCACTGGGGGTGTATGTGTGCAGACTCTGGAGGGGCTCTTTCAGCCCAAGTGCTATCATAAATTAGTATAACCGCCGCAGCGTGCAGTCCGATCACATAATGTCACTCATAATTAGGCCCTTGTCCTCACCCAGTTATCAATCTCTCCAGTCTCTCTCTCGCGGGCTCACAATGTCATGAAACTAGCCCGAAAATGATGATATGATGTATCACTAAATAGCAACAGAGACTGAGATGTGATATGCAATGAAGGAATATGACTGAGTATGAAATTTCAATTTAAACAAATAATTCAACATCAATATGACCTCTGTGGGTCTCAATAATACTGGCATATAGCCTCAGCATGATTTTTAACACGATTCTCAGCTCAATTTCTTTAACACATAAAACTATATAGATAATGCCAAGATTATTTGACTCATCGATTCCACAGAACCAATTACGTCATAATTTCTATGGTACACGCCCACACGCCCATCACCTAGCATGTGTGTCACCTCCAAAAAATTCACATAATACGTATAATCAGGGTTCATACCCTCAGCTCCAATGAAGAGTTACTTACCTCGAACAAGACGAATCCAATGTCGAGCAAGCTAAACAATGCTTCAGAAATTCTATTCTGCGCGTATCAACTTTCGAACGACTCGAATCTAGTCACAATTAATTGATTCATTCCACGCAAATTATAGGAATTAATTCCATATCAAAATACTAATATTTTCCCTCAAAATCCGAAATTACACTAAAACAATTGCCCGTGGGGACCACATTTCGGAATCCGACAAAATTCACAAAATCCGACAACCCATCTAATTACAAGTTCAACCATACTAATTTCACTCAAATCCGACTCCGAATCAGTGTTCAAATCTCGAAAAATTATTTTATGAAATTGTAGAAAATTCCTCTGATTTCTCTTGAAAAATCAATAATCTATCCCCGAAAATAAAGATTAACTCATGAAATATAATCACAAGGGAGACAATAACACTTACCCCAAGTTGTGTGGAAATATTCCTCTCCAAAATTGCCCAAATCGAGCTCCAAAATTCGAAAATGGCTAAAAATAGCGAAACTCCGAACTTAAAGGGTTTTGCCGAGTGTTTCCGCATTTGCGGTCGCATTGTCGAGCCATAGCCATAACCACGTATATAACCACAGAATTTCTTACAAGACCCGAATCTCACAGTTACACACTGTATAAGTCTGAACAAGCTGCATCGAGCCATAGCCATAACCACAGATATAATCACCTTTCATATTTTACAACTCGCATGCTCGTAGCACTATTCCTGATTACAGTAGCTACTCCAAAACCAATACGGTACTGGTATTAAACCTCATATCAATGAAACCTCATTCCAAGACCTTCGTACATTGCTGATAATGAAAGAAACACACAGAAATCTCATGACCCCTTATCAGATTAACAAGTCATGGAGCTCTCTCGCCCCAATCAGAACCATAATCAGTTTCTAAGCCGAATTTCAATATTATCCTCCCGAATATACTGTAATCGAACCTGATAGTACCCACTCTAGGTCCAATGACCTTATATTATTAAACATAACTATCCTACAGATATACCACTCCTATATAACTCAGGCCACAACTACGCAATCCGTGTCCCAAAAATGGAAAATGTCTCAAGGAAGAGAACCATATTGCAAGTTCAACAAGCACCATCACAGCTGCAATGCTATAAGCTCCTCATATTTAGTAGAACTAAGACACACGAATCTAACAACGGTAACTATCTCTTCTAGAGCTCACATTAATATCACGACCCAATTTAGGATCATGACCGACACTTGGGAGCAAGTGCCCCCAAGTAAGCCTCATCGGTATTTTACAGAAAATCTGACAGAGTTCCCCCTATTTTAAGACTATCCAACCAACCAATATTCACCCAAATAAGTCACAATCTTCATCAACTAACCAAAATGAATTTTCACCAACATTACCATTACCAACATAATAATACTAAACCTATCTCAAAATATGGAGAGAAAGTGTAATACTAGTAACTAGTCCAATATAACGAATGAATCATCATGACACCAATAAGAATGACTATGGAGCGACTCTAAGAGTTCAAAAAAAAGACAATAACAATAAATAAACTCTTCGCCCACGCGAACAAGTGCGGGGCTCACTAGGAACTAGCAACTCGTGTACTCTAATTAACGAAATCCTCGCTCATGTCATCTAGTGTCTCTGTAAAAAAAATAGCGGGGAGTGAGTCGCTAGTTCAGTGTATAATAACACTTAACCACAACCATTTTTAATCGGGGAAAAGTCAGAAAACATGCATGTAATAATAATCAGAAACTATAATCAGTCTATTCATGTGTTTCTTGTAACTGAAATCAATTTAACAAATTGGTAATAAACTCGGTAAACACTGTGTCGTAGTAAATCTTTATGTTTGGGAGGTTTCCAAGGAAGGATCATGTAATCTGTATCACTGTGTGGACTCCTTCGTAAAAGGAGTCAAATATAACTGTAGGTCCCTACTCGAGGGACAACTGTAACTGTATGCTAGTTCTGCCTTCCCACTAGCTAGGGTTATAACTATACTCGGTAATCGGTAAATACAAGGTAGTAGAGGCAAACATCGAAATATCTTCCTTTCTTATTCTAAGCTGATGATGACCAGATTAAAGATTAATTGCTCCTTGTAAGTGATCAAGCAAGTTATCTTATACAAAACAATAGGTACTTATTATGTGTTGTTGTCTTATTTAATTATTTGTAGTTGATGTACATTCTTAAGGACTTATCCCCCTATTTTGTTTTTCAAACAATATTGGTATACCCAATGGCGCAACACTCAATATTATAAAATCTGTGTCCAATAGGTCTCACAATATTGCATTAGCTCTCTCAACTTCGTTAGTTCCATATGATATGGTTTACGTGTCAGGTGACAAATCAATACGGAAGTCTATTTCTCATATTGGAGGTAGTCCTGGTAAATCTTTAGGAATACATTGGAGAATCTCTTACTATGATACTTTTATTGTTTTCAAACTAAGTTTCACATATCTTGGATCTCTCTATGGAAGTTACGAGACTCTAATCAATCTTATTCAATAATTGTAGAGCCTTCTTAAATGATATAACCTCGACTATCACTGGGACATGATTTTTTTTTTAATTTTTTTTTTTACAATTAGGTTTGCTAGATATGTCAGTCTAACTACCTTCGCATGGTAATAAAAGGTAATGTAATAAGATAATAACCAATCACACATATAAGCACGTCAAAATTAACAAGGGCAAGTGCAATTTGGCTAGATAGGGTATATCATCTCTCTCAACTTGAATCTGATAAGCTTAATACAAAGTTTCAACTGTAGAGATTCTTCCATAAAAGTGACAACTATTAAAGGATCTCATAATATCTCAAGATGTTATTTATCTAACTCTTCGTCCTGTAGAAGAAAAATAAATTCATACAACGAAATTTCCTAGTCTCTACCTTCTTAAATGAATTCTTAGTTGCATGAAAATCGCATCCAATTCTTAAATTATTTTTTTTCTAGCAAGTTAACTTCCACATAATAGGTTAGAGTCTTCGTATGTGAGAGTATTGCTTTGTTTGTTTTTAATCTTTTTTTTTTGACCTTTTCTTATCTTTTTATTATATTATTATATTATTATTTGGCTAAAGACCTATATATCCTTATAAAGAATGCGGAGTATTACAATTAACTTCAACTGCACGGTTTGGTCATAGGCCTCCAGTTCCGGCATATCATACATGAGCAATTAGACAAGTACACATGATTTGATAATGAAATAAGATTCTCATGTAGTGTAGGCATGTGCAAAGTTTGCTATCACAACTCAAATTGGCAAGTTAACGCAGAAATAGTAACTACCAAGCTTTCTCAAGGAATTAGCCTCTTTATAACCTCAAAAATAGCCCAGATAGTTCTCCACAAAGGTACGAATACGAGAAACGTTATAACTTTATGCTTAACAGTCAACTCTAGGCATATCATAGCCTAAGCGTTCTTTCGAGTATGAATACTTGCCCCGATACCTGCACATGGGCTCAAACTTCACATATATGCACACTCATAGCACGTAGCTATCACAATTAATTAACACAACTAGTGCCTCCATTGGGTTTAAATAAAACACTCACCTCAAAGAGGTCGCAACCCTGAACAATATGCTTCGGAGAACTCCCAGTATCCAAATTCATAGAATACATGAACCACCGTAATTGATCCTAACTCCAGCATCGAATAACTAACACATCTTTCATGCACGATCATCCTACGAGGAAAACTTTCATAATTATTCTGTGCCACATAGCAATAATTTTGTCACGACCCAAAACAATGGGAGGCGACAGGCACCCGGTACCTTACTCAACCGAGTACCAACGTAATGTATTGTTCGTATCATACTATCATAGGTAAATGCGCCGTAGAGGCTATCGTGAGATAAGTAGAACAAAACATGAAGAAATACTCAATATAGGGTGACCCAACTTGATATACCGACTTATACATATGACGTACTGGCCTATAAGGCCATACCAGTATCTGTATACATGATATCTGTTTACAAGCCTCTAAGAGTACATAAATATCATAAAGGTGAGGACAGAGCCCCACCATACCAATCAATACATATTCAAATTATACTGACCAAATAGGCAACTCCGGAGCAAGTGGAGTGCACAAACACCTTCTGCTGAGATGATAGCCTACTAGGAGAACTCTCAACTTGTCTATCGGGACCTGCGGACATGAAACACAGCGTCCCCAGGCAAAAGGAATGTCAGTACAAATAATGTACCGAGTATATAGGAATGAAAATCAGTAAACAATGGACATGAGAGAAACATGGAGTAAAAGACTTAACATGTATGTCTGAATTAGATCTGTGAATCATTTATATTTACAATGCCATGTATATGCGTATTAATGTCATACCATGCATAGGTATATGCGTTCATAACATCATCAAGCCTCTGAGGGCATCCCATCATATCATCTCGGTCACTGTGGGCAAAATCATCAACGTATACCAGCTGATCAGGTGGTGGTGCATATATAACGCCGTAACCTTTTCCCATATCCCATATACATATAATATACGCGTATATAACGCCATTTGGTCATGGGTCAATGTACATGTATAAATGCATGAAATGCATAAGAAATACGTTAATAAGATTTTCTCGGAATGTCATAAAATCAATATGCCTTTCGGATAACCTTTATCAAAT
>AWOL01S0013957.1:32556-84669 GCA_000715115.1 Nicotiana otophora
TTTTAAAATTACCCCTAATCCTAACGTTTTGACACTGCATCATCTGACCCTTCTAATATTTTGTACATGTCAGCATTCGAAGTAATTTAATCCTTAAATATATCTTGTGTTATTTTTTATTTTTATGAATTCCATGGTATTGCTATTTTTTTTTTTATTTTTTTATTATTATTATTATTATTATTTTTTTTTAAGCCGAGGGTCTTTCGGAAACAGCCTCTCTACTCCTTCGGGGTAGGGGTAAGGTCTGCGTACATACTACCCTCCCCAGACCCCATTAATGGGATTCTACTGGGTTGTTGTTGTTGTTGTTGTTGTTGTTGCATACCAAAACAGATAATGATATAATATCGGGATCAGATTGCACGCTGCAACAAATACTATTTTTTAATGTGAGGTTAGGTTGCGCGCCGCAACATAGTAAGAGGTGTTATAAATGTTGGTAGTTGCAGTACTTTATTTCTGTACTATGATATGAGGTTACAAGATGATGTTATTCTGGAGCCCTCTGTTAGTTGACCTTCGGATCCCGTACTTATGAGTTTACTACTTTTTCTATATTTCTGTTTTCTTCTTTATTATTATTATTATTATTATTATTATTATTATTATATGTACAGGTTAATAGTGAATGTCTTGCCATAGCCTTGTCACTACTTCGATGAGGTTAGGCTCTACACTTACAGAGTACATGGGGTCGATTGTTCTCATACTACACTTCTGTACTTCTTTTGCAGATTTTGCTGTTGGTCCCAGCGGCGCGTAGAGAAGTTTTCCCGGATCAACTAGCTCAGGAGACTTGAGGTAGAGCTACACAGCATTCGCAGTCCCTGAAGTCCCCTTCTATTATGTATTTTTACTGTTTACTTTATTTTGAACAATTGTAAATTATTTAGACCGTATTCGTAGTATTCTATTTGCTCATGTACTTTTGAATCCGGATTTCTGGGATTAGTATAGACTGCATTATTTACGAATTTATCATATGTATTTAAGATTTTATCAATTGTTAATTATGTTTATTCTATTTTAAATTGATAAAGGTAGTTAATTCTATGGTTGACAACGTCTTGCCTAGCAAGTGGATGTTAGACGTCATCACGGCCCCGTGGTTGGGATTTAGGGTTGTGACAAGTTGGTTTCAAAGTACTAGGTTGTCTAGGTCTCATGAGTCATGAGCAATCTTAGTAGAGTCTAGAAGATTGGTACGGAGACATCTGTACTTATCTTCAAGAGGCTATAGAACTTTAAGAAATGTCACTTCTTTCTTTCTTTATCGTGCGACTTTATCCTATCGCTGCAGTTTGAATCATTCTATTCTTGTTCTCTCACAAATGGTGAGGACACGCACAACATCCATAGCCAAGCAGGACCCGGAGCCCCATGTTACATCCACTACTAGGGATAGATGTCGAGGTTGAGGCAAAGCTCAGCCTAGAGCCCGCGCAGCAACAATGATTGTAGAGTCTCAAATCGAGCAGGAGGAGGAGATCCATGCTCCGACCGCGCCAGTTGGACCAGCTCAGGTCCTAGAAGGGGGTCATCACCACCCCCGTACTTCAGGATGCCCTAATCCACTTAGTGGGCCTTATGGAGAGTGTGGTCCAGTCTGGTGTATTTCCTATAGCACTAGTCATATCTCAGGTCGGGGGAGGAGCCCAGACTCCCGCTACTCACACCTTATAGCATATGGCTCACGGATATCATACTCTCACAATTCCAGCACTAAGAGTAGGTCAGCCCCTTATTGCTACACAGTCCGGGGGTTCCCTCTATGTCGACAGAGGGGATGAAGAGGTTAGATAGGTTTACCAAGCTATTTCCAATTCATTTTGGTGGTACAGATTTTGAGAACCCACAGGATTACTTGGCCATGAGTTGTTGCGCAATATGGGCATAGTGGAGTCCAATGGAATTGACATCGCAGTATGGTGGAAGGAGTATGTTCGGGGTAGACCAGAAGGTTCACTATACTCACTTGGGATCAGTTGTCACAACTAATTTTGGAGAAGTTCACCCCTTTTATTCATAGAGAGGATCTATGAAGCAGTTTGAGCGCCTCCATAGGAATAGCATGACCGTTACCTAGTACGAAACCAAATTTGTTGATTTATCCCGTCATGGAGCTATTTTGATCCCTACCAAGAGGGATTATGTGAGGAGATTTATATATGGACTTACTTATGGTATGAAAGTTGCAGATGACCAGAGAGACAAAGGATGATATTTCTTTCAATAGGATTATAGATATTGCTATACGGATCGAGAGGAATCGTAATCAGGGTAGAGAGGCAACATTTGAGAAGATGCCTCATTATTCTGATGGTTTCAGTGGTGCCTTATCTGGAGGCAGAGGTTCATTTGGTAGAGTCCATCCTATCAGGCCAATTCAGTTAGCACTTTAGGTCTCATGGTTCTTTTGGTAGTCACAGTGCATATGGGTCTCATCATAGCAGCCAGTTTTCAATACACCTTCAGCTCATATCAGTGCACCACTGTTACATAATTACTACGATCATCATTCGGATTATTAAGGATCATCTTAGACTCAGCAGATATGCTAGCTGCGGGGTTTCTTTAAGTGGGGCACCGTAGGTCATCTGGAGGTATTGTCCTATATTGAGGAGCAGCAGACCACAACATGGCACTCATGTCATAGTTCCAGCACCAGTTTCTCCACCGCCCGCTCAACCAACTAGAGGTGGGGGTCAGGCAATTCGACGTGGTCGTTAGGCTGTTAGAGGTAGAGGCCAGCCAGTTAGAGGCCTTCCTAGAAGTGGAGGTCCAAGTGGTGGAGCTTAGCCATGTTTCTATGCATTCCCAGCTAGACTTGAGGCATATTCGTCAGATGCGGTCATCACAGGTATTATTCTAGTATTCCATAGAGATGCATTAGTTCTATTTGATCTGGGTTCCACTTATTCATATGTGTCATCCTATTTTACTTCAGATTTGGATATGTCTCGTGATTCTTTGAGTGCTCCTATTTATGTGTCTATGCATGTTGGGGATTCTATTAAGGTAGATCGAGCATCATGCTTGTTTGGTCACCATCAGAATGTTTGAGACTAGGGTTGACCTTCTATTATTTGATATGGTAGATTTTGATGTAATCTTGGGCGTGGAATGGTTTTTACCTTATCAGGCTATTATCAATTGTCACGCCAAGACTATGACATTAGCCATGTTGGGGTTGCCTCGATTGGAGTGGAAAGGGACTCCTAGTTATTCCACTAGTAGGGTCATTTCGTATGTCAAGGCTCGGCGTATGGTCAACAAGGAGTGTCTAGCATATTTAGTTTATATCAGTGATCCCAGTGCGGAGGTTCCTTATATGGATTTGGTACTCGTTATGCGCAAGTTCACAGAGGTGTTCCCTACAGATTTGCCGAGGATGCCACCCGATAGAGATATCGACTTCTGCATGACTTGGTTCCGGGAACTTAACCCATTTCTATTCCACCATATCATATGGCCCTATTTGAGTTGAAAATATTGAAGGAGAAGTTGCAGGATTTGCTTGACAAGGGATTTATTAGGCTGAGTGTCTCGCCTTAGGGTGCACCGGTGCTGTTTGTGAAGAAGAAAGACGGCTCTTTGAGGATATGTATTGACTACAGGCAGCTAAACAAGGTCACTATCAAGAACAAGTATCCATTACCAAGGATTGATGACTTATTTGACCAGCTTTAGGGTGCCAAGGTGTTTTTGAGTATTGATTTGAGATTAAGCTATCATCAGTAGAAGATTAGGGCATCGTATGTCCCTAAGACTGGTTTTTGAACTCGGAATGGTCACTACGAGTTCTTAGTGATGTCATTTAGCTTGACTAATGCTCCAATAGCCTTTATGGATTTGATGAACCGGGTGTTCAAGCCCTATCTAGATTTCTTTGTGATTGTCTTTATTAATGATTTTGGTTTACTCCCGCAGTCGAGAGGTGCATGAGTAGACTCAAATTGAGAGGTGCATGAGTAAACTTCAAACCGTGAGAGATCGTCAGTTATATGCCAAGTTTTCGAAGTGTGAGATTTGGTTAGACTCGATTTCCTTTTTGGTCCATGTTGTTTCTTCTGAGGGCATTAAGGCGGATCCTAAGAATATTGAGGCAGTTCAGAGTTGGCCTAGACCTGCTTCAGCTACAGATATTTGGAGTTTCTTAGGTCTGCCGGGTTACTATCGCCGGTTCATGGAGGGGTTTTAATATATCTCAGCTCTGTTGACCAAGTTGGCCCAAAAGGGTGCTATTTCAAGATGGTCCAAGGAGTTTGAGTTGAGCCTTTAGAAGCTCAAGATTACATTGACTACAGCTCCATTGTTGGTGTTGCCTACAGATTTGGGATCCTACACGGTGTATTGTGATGCATCGCATATTGGGCTCGATGCGGTATTGATGCAGGATGGTAGGGTGATTTCCTACATGTCTCGGCAATTGAAGGTTCATGAGAAGAATTACCATGTGCATGACACAGAGTTGGCAGCCATTCTTTATGCACTGAAGATCTGGGCATTATCCATACGTTGTTCAATGTGAGGTCTATATTGACCATCAAAGTCTCCAGCACTTGTTCAAGTAAAAGGACCTTAATTTGTGGCGACGGAGATGGATGGAATTGTTGCAAGGCTATGATATCACCATATTATATCATCCAAGAAAGTCCAATGTAGTGGCCGATGCATTGAATATGAAGGCTAAGAGCATGGGCAGTTTGACATATTTACCGAAAATAGAGAGGCCACTAACTATGGATGTTCAGCCCTTGGCCAATCGATTTGTGAGATTGGATGTTTCGGAGCCTAGTCGGGTTCTTGCTTGTGTTGTGGCACAATCCTCGTTGTTAGAGTGTATCAAGGCTCGCAAGTTTGATGACTCTTACTTGTTGGTGTTGAAAGACACGGTGCAGCAAGATCGTGGTAAGGAGGTTGTGATTGGAGATGATGGTGTTATGCGGCTTCAAGGCCTGATTTGTGTTCCAAATGTTGATGGGTTGAGAGATTTGATCCATGAGAAGGCTCACAGTTCATGCTATTCCATTCACCCAGGTGTCACAAAGATGTATCGTGCCTTGAAACATCACTATTGGTGGCGAAGGATGATAAAAGATATTATTTCTTATGTCTCTCGGTGTTTGAATTGTCTACATGTAAAATATGCGCATCAGAAACCGGGTTGATTCACTCGAAGATTGGATTTATCAGAGTGGAAGTGGGAGCGCATCACTATGGATTTTGTGGTAGGCTTACCACGGACCTTAAGGAAGTATGACACAGTTTGGGTTATTGTGGACCATTTGACTAAGTCCGTGAACTTCATTCCGATGATGACTTCCTATACTTTAGAGCAGTTGGCTTAGATTTACATCCGAGAGATTATTCGCTTGCACGGCGTGCCTATTTCCATCATTTCTGACCAAGGCACACAGCTCACATCATATTTTAGGAGAGCCATATAGCGTGAGTTGGGCACATGGGTCGAGCTGAGTACCGCATTTTATCCTCAAATGGACGGACAGTCCGAGTGTTCTATTCAGAATTTGGACATATTACGTGCATATGTTATTGATTTCGGACGTTTCTACCGCTCGCAGAATTCGCCTACAATAATAGCTATCAGTTGAGAATCCAGATGGCCCCATACGAGGCCTTATATTGGAGGCGATGTCATTCGCTGATTTATTGGTTTGAGCTCAGAGAGGCTAGATTGTTGGGCACTGATTTGGTGTGTGATGCTATTGAAAAGGTTAAGGTGATTCAGGAGCGACTTCGTACATCTCAGTTCATGTTGAAGAGTTATGTGGACCGAAAGATTCGAGATGTGGCTTATATGGTGGGTGAGAATGTTCTTCTTCGAGTGTCTCCTATGAAGATCTTGATGCATTTCGGGAAGAAGAAAAAGTTGAGCCCGAGTTTTATTAGCCCGTTCAAGATCTTAGAGAGAGTTAGGGAGGTTTCTTATAGGCTTGCATTGCCTCCTAGCCTGGCAGAGGTACATCTGGTATTTTACGTTTCCATGATTAGGAAGTACCAAGAAGATAGATCACATGTTATGGAATTCAGCACAGTGCGTCTTGATGAATATCTGACCCCTGAGGAAGAGCCGGTAGCTATTCTAGACCGGCAGGTTCGCAAGTTGAGATCTAAGAGTTTTCCTTCTGTGAAAGTGTAATGGAGAGGTCAGCCGATTGAGGAGGCTACGTGAAGGCCGAGTCCGATATGCAGAGTAGATACCCCCACCTTTTTACCAGTCTAATTACTTTTCTATATCTATTCAAGGACGAATGTTTCTTTTAGAGGTGGAGAATGTGACGACCCGACAAGTCATTTTTGAGTAATAGAATTAATTTCAGTGTTTCGAGACCTCTTATAAGTTTATTTGATATTTATTGATTTGCGTTCATGGTCCGTGTCATAGTTCAAAAAGTTTTTACGTAAAGGTTTGATGAAAATATAATTTTTGGCCTAAAATAAGACTTGGGTTGACCACGGTCAACATTCTTGATAAACAACTCGAATCGGTATTTTGACGATTCTAGTAGATTTGTATGATGGGTTTAGACTTGTACGCACGTTTGGTTGGGGCCGGGGTGACCCGAGAGCATTTTGGCGCATTATGTGAAAAATTATAAAAATTGAGTTTTCAAGTTGAAATCTTGAGTTTTGAGGATCAGTTCTTGTTATTTGTTGTTATTTTGATGATTTTAGGTAGCGAACAAGTTTTTATGATGTTATTACACTTGTGTGCATGTTCGATTTGGAGCCCGAGAGACTCGGGTGAGTATCAGGTGAGTTTGGAAGATTTTAGGATTTGCTGGCGCAACCCTGCAGATCTCACATTTGTGAGGTCTAGCTCGCATTTGCGAGCCTCGCTTTTGCAGTCAAATGATTGCATTTGCAAAATGGGAAGTGGGGGCTGGGCATCGCATTTGCGAAGGAAACCTCGCATTTGTGAACTGGGTGTTGTCCGCATTTGCAAATAATTCTCAGCTTTTGCGAACACTGGTAACATTTGTCAGCTTCGCATTTGCGAAGCATTGGAGCGCATTTGTGATTGAGGGCATTCCAAATTTGCGACTTCACTAGGCCTAATTCATTGATCGCATTTGAGATCAATGTATCTCATGTGGGCATCGCATCTGCGAACATGCAACACCTACAAGTGGGTAAAATAAGGAAAAATCTGGACTTAGCGCATTTTACACTATTTTCCAACCCTAAGCTCTCTAGAGGCGATTTTTGGAGAACTATTTCTTCCCAAATTCATTGGTAAGCATCTCTAATCACTTTTCAATCAATTTGGATTATTTTTCATGCGTTTTTAGCATCAAATCTTTGAATTTTATGGTGGAAATCAGGGATTTTGGGTATAATTTAGAAATTTTTTAAAATTAAAATTTAGACCTCGAATTGAGGTCAGATTTCAAGACAAGTCATATATCCAAGCTCATGGGTAAATGGCTTATTTGAGTTTTGGTTGGAATCTCAGATTTTGACGAAGCGAGCCCGGGTTAACTTTTTCAATTTAGCTAAAGATTGAACTTTTTTCATTCGTAGGTAGTTTTTAAAACTTATTTTGGATTGTATGAATGATATTTGGCTCGATTTGGTTGGTTTAGAGGCTTGTTCTAAAGGACATCCGTGGTGAATTATTGATTAGGTTGCGGAAAATGGTAAATATAATGTGTAACTTTGACTTGAGAAAATTAGGACTTGTTAGTCTATTTGCTACGTGAATTATGTGTGGGGACGGCGTATAGGCGAGGTTACGAGTGTATATGCGCTGTTATAGGTTATAGCATGCGGGTTGGGATACTTACCTTTATGCTATCACTTATTCCATGTTATCTCTTGTTACATGATTTGATTGCTACATGATCTTACTTGTTATTCATTCCTTACTTGTTATCTGTCAATTACTTGTTACCTATTTTAATTTGTTCATTCCTCGCTCAATATTTGCTTACCTACTATATGTTCCAACATGTATTAGTTGTATATCTTCATTGTCTCATGTCTTTACTTTCCTTTATTGCCTTACGTTACTCGTTGCACTTTATCACATTATATCTGATTGCGCGAGTCATTTAGCTATTCTGCAATTAATAAATTGTCGAGATTTGTGATTACGCGATATTGGTTATTCTCTGTTTGAATTGGTTGTTCCTTGATGTTCTGTATGCTTTATTTCCCTTTTGGGTTAAGATTATGTTATCAGTTGTATTGAGTTATTTATTTTATTGATTTGATATTGGGAACGGGTTGCGTGCAATAACAGTATTGAAATGAATTGACATTGGGATCGGGTTGCATGCCGCAACAGATAATAATATGATACTGGGATCGGGTAGCATGGCGCAACAGATATTGTGTTTATGTGGGATCGGGCTGCGCGCCTCAACGGAGTAAGAGGTGTTATAATTGTTGGTAGCTATAGTACTCTATTTATGTACTGTGATATGAGGTTATGAGATGATGTTATTCTGGGGCCCGTTGTTAGTTGACCTTCGGGTTCCGTACTTATGAGTTTACTACTTTGTCTATATTTCTATTTTCTTTTATTGTTATTATTATTCGTACAGGTTTGTAGTGAATGTCTTGTCATAACCTCGTCACTACTTTATCGAGGTTAGGATCGACACTTGCAGGGTATATGGGGTCGGTTATACTCATACTACACTTCTGCACTTCTTGTGCAGGTTTTGGTGTTGGTCCTAGCGGTACATAAAGGAGTTTTCCCGGATCCACTAGCTCAGGAGACTTGAGGTAGATTTGCACGGTGTTCGCAGTCCCTAAAGTCCCCTTCTATTATATTTTTTTCTTACTGTTTACTTTGTTTCGACCAGTTGTAATTCATTCAGGATATATTTTTAGTATTCTAGTTACTCATGTACTTGTGACTCCGAATTTCTGGGATTAGTATAGGCTGCGTTATTTAAGGATTTATCGTATGTATTTCTGATTTTATCAATCATTAATTATGTTTATTCTGTTTTAAATTGATAAAGTTCGTTAATTCTATGGTTGACGTTAGCTTGCTTAGCAAGTGGGTGTTAGGCACTATCACGGCCCCGTGGTTGAGATTTTGGATCGTGACAAGTCTGTAAAAAAATCTCATAAGTTGGAATAGGCTAAAATCTCAGTCCAGAGCTTCAATCTTGAAGAAATTTCAACAAAAATCAAGAATCCAGTTCGGGTTTTCCCGATTTTACTTTACCAAATTCGTTCTCAAAGAGTTGTAAACTAGTCCAACTAAACCAAATCTCCAGGTTGAAGCTTCTTGGACTATTATTAGTTAATTTCAATAGCACCCACGCGAATTTGAGCATGATGTTTTCATAAATTTTCATATCTGAAAAGCTTCCAACTCCCTCAACTTAATTTGTGGTTTGGATATCAAAGTCTTGACTTTATAACCAACTTAGAGGAGGTGGCTACTGGAGTGGAGAGAAGAAGAGGAGAAGATATAGAAGAGACAAGTGAAGATTGTTTGGGTTAAACAGTGAAACATTTATTTCGTGATATATAAATATGAACCCAATGGTTAAAATCCCAAAATATGGGCTTTCGTTTTTGGTATAGCACTAGGTCGGGAGATATACAGTGTAATTGTTCCTTTTAAATTCTCAAAATACTTTTTCCAGGATAAAACCCATCCCTCCTTCTTAGTTCCATAGCTGTCGGCCCTCCTTGTTGTAAGTATACTTTTTACTTTATAATTTTGTAAATAATTTTAAGGATATTTATGTTATACTAACAAAACATTACTTATTGGGACTTTTCTATCAAACACATTACTTACTATCATTTTGACTTCTATTCAAACGCGTAATTACTTATTTATACAGTTAGTTTTAGTACTTAAAAATATTTTTAGACGAAGAGACTGCAACTGTATTTAGCTTAATTTCCACATAAAAAGAAAAATATGAAAGATGGAATTCAAATGATTCATTACAAATATAATGCCGTTCTTGTTCAGTTGGATTTATTGTAATGTATGTTTTACTTTAATAAAATTTTGTAGTTTCTTTTCTAATAAGATATGTATGCTTGATGAATTTTCTTCTCAAATAAAATTAAGGTTTCGTTGGAACTCTCATTCTTCATTTCATCAAGGTATATAATAGTTCTCAATCTATGAGATACTTGGTCATTCTTTTGTACTATTATTATAGATCTTGAAGTCTAATTTCGTGATGACCTGATAGGTCATTTAGAGTTTTAAGCCTTAATTCTATGTTTCAAAACCTCAAATAGCTCCTTTTTTCTTTTTTCGATTTACGTGCGCGATCCGTGTCATATCTGGAGGGCTTTTATTTGAAATACTGATTAAAGTGTGAATTCGTGCCTTAAAATCTATTTGAGTTGACTTTGGCCAATGTTTTGAGTAAATGGACCTGGATTCGCATTTTGACAATCCCGGTGGGTCCGTATCATGATTTGGGACTTAAGTGTATGCCCGGAATCGACTTTCCAGGTCCCTAGCTCGAGTTATTACATTTTGTCAAAACTTTAAAGTTAAAGGTTTAAAGAATTTAAAGATTTGACAAAAGTTTGACTTTGTTACTATCGGGTCCAAATTCTGGTTCCTGAGCTTGGTCTAGGTTCATTACTATATTTATGACTTGTCTGCAAAATTTGGTGCAAAACGGAGTTGAATTGTCGTGATTTGGACGTCCGGTGTTAAAATAAAAATTCTTAAGTTTCATTTGATTTGATGTCCGATTCGTAGTTCTAGGTGTTATTTTGGTGTTACGATCGCGCAGGCGAGTTCGTATGATGTTTGTGGACTTGTGTGCATATTTGGTTTGGAGCCTCGAGGTCTAGGGTGAGTTTCGGATTGGCGTCAGAGTGGTTTTGGACTTTGAAAATAGTTGGTGCATGTGTGTTCTGGTGCTGGATTGCAGACTTCGCAAATGCGAGATCTGGCTCGCAAATGCGAGCCTAGCATTTACGAAGAAGACTTCGCATTTGCGAGCAGATCTGGGGGCTGGTTTCTCGCAAATGTGAGATTTGGGTCGCAATTGTGATCTTCTCAGTTTCGCATTTGCGAACATATTGTTCGCATTTGCGAAGGCAGAAGAGGTGTGAAGGCTTCGCATTTGCGATGGCTTTTTCGCATTTGCGGGATTCGCATTTGTGAACCCCAGGTAACAATTACGACATTTGCGCCTGGTCAAAAGTTGAGATAGACGGGATTTTTCTCAATCTTACAAGTTTTCAACCCTAAAATCCTTAGAGGGGATTTTTCCAAGAACACTTCTTCCCCAATTCGTTGGTAAGTGATTCTAACCTACTTTCTTTCAATTACGCATTACATTTCATAAGAGTTTAACCTTAAATCTAGGATTTTTATGGTAGAAATTGAAGATTTTGGTAGAATAAGAACTTTTTGTAAAATTAGAATTTAGACCTCAAATTGAGGTCAGATTTCGAAATAAATTACATAACCGGGTTCGGGGATGAATGGGTAATTGGGTTTTGATCATAATTTCATGTTTGGACCAAGTGGGACCAGGAGTTATCTTTTGTTGAATTTTTCAAAAACTAAATTGAACCTCTTTCATTACTAGGTAGTTCCTGAGGCTTATTTTGAATCGTTTGGTTAATAAATTGCTAGATTTGGTTGGTTCGGAGGCTTGTTCGAAAGGCAAAGTCATGGTTGAGCTTTGATTCGATTTTGGTGCGAGGTAAGTGTCATGATGTCACACCCCTAACTCAGGAAGCGCGACCGGTGCTCAACCGAGTAAATCCAGTCGAGCAAGCCTAATTTACATTAACCTCTCATCATTACTCATGCATGATTTACCATAACATAATTAGATCTTGACTTTCATATTGAATACATTTAGCTCAATGGCCCATAATTTCTTTCTCATGATGGTTACACAAATTTATAAATAGCTGTAAATACTGTGAATATGAATACATATACATTTCATAGACCGTCCTTAGTGTTCACTTATCAAATTATACACCTATGTATCTCGTAAATTGTTCACAGTATCACCTATATAATACACCTGTGTGTTTCGTAGACCGTTCACAGTATCACCTATACATTTTATAGACCGTTCACAGTGTTTACTTATACAATACAAATACACTTATTCAAGGGCTTGGAAATACAACATGAATATGATGAATCATGGTAACAGTAAAAGGCTTATATAGCCGTTAACGTCAAGAAAAAGTTTTAAGAGTTTCCATTAAAATTTATAGATATTAAGTCGGGGATCCTCTATAACCACCTTCAGACAAAGCAGCCCTGCCGCCTCACCCCAACATATGCGGGTGGAGGTATATCACGATACCACAATCTCTACACAAAGCGGCCCTACTTCCTCACCACAATATATACGGGTGGAGGTGTATCACAATACTACAATCTCTACACAAAGCGGCCTACTGCCTCACCCCAATATATGTGGGTGGAAGTGTATCACAATACCACGATCCCTACACAAAGCGGCCCTACCGCCTCACCCAATATATGCGGGTGGAGGTGTATCACGATACTACAATCTCTACACAAAGCGGCCTACTGCCTCACCCCAATATATACAGGTAGAGGTGTATCACAATACCATAATCTCTACACAAAGCGGCCCTACCACCTCACCCCAATATATGCGGGTGGAAGTGTATCACAATACCATAATCTCTGCACAAAGAGGCCCTACCGCCTCACCCCAATATATGCGGGTGGAAGTATATCACAATACCATAATCTCTACATAAAGCGGCCCTACCGTCTCACCTTAATATATGCGGGTGGAAGTGTATCACAATACCATAATCTCTACATAAAGCGGCCCTACCGCCTCACCCCAATATATGCAGGTGGAAGTGTATCACAATACCATAATCTCTACACAAAGCGGTCCTACCAACTTACCCCAATATATGCGGGTGGAGGTGTATCACAATATTACAATCCCTACACAAAGCGTCTTTACCACCTCACCTCAATATATACGGGTGGAGGTGTAACCACAATACAACGATCCCTACACAAAGCGGTCCTTAATGATACTACAATGATCCACTACACTAAACAACTTCATTCTACAATAACAACATCCAATGGGAACAATATTAGTAACAAATTCCATAATTTAGGCCATTTAGGAACTGTATCAAACACCTAGTAGGCATGAATCTCTACATCTCTTAATCATAGAATTAGTTCATCCAACTACTACCATTAACCAACAATATATCCTACCATCATTCTTACACAATTCATAACTTCCAACATCACATACATGACCATTCATCCACACCCAACCAACAAAATTCCATCAAATAATTATCTTTCAATCTCTACAATGGTTATGTATTTAAATTGGGAACTTATGGCTTCCAATCACCATACCATAAGTTCCAATACTTAATTCATACTCAAATTCACATAATATATCCACACATGTAAGTCTAATGGTGTAGGATTTCCTTTTGGAAGAAATCTTGCAAAACCCTCCTTTGAGTTCTTTAAGAAATTTCTTGAAGATCTAAGTATTTTATGTGTAGAATTTATCAATACTAGTGTATAAATGATGGAATTTCACACAAAGATAATGGGGATTGCTTACCTTGAAGAATAAGGTAGTTGGTGGTCTTGAGAGAGTGGAGAAGAGCTCCAAAATTCGTCCAAGTGAAATGGGGAAAATGAACCCCGAAATAGTAGTTATAGGCCCAGATTTTGGGTTTCGGATGTTGCCCTGAATGCTATGGCAGCACTTCACTGCCAACCCTTCTTTCAGATGCGGCCTCGAATGCTTCGTATCCACAGTTCACTCCTCTGCCAGTCTTTGATAATTTGGTCATAACTTCTTGTACATATGTCTAAATGACAAACGGTTTGAAGCGTTAGAAACTAGAATCAGAGGGATTTAATTTGATAGTATAGCACCACCTAAGTCTTTATATTGAGGGATTTCTATTCATTTTAAATTGGGTCTTGTGCTAATTGGGACATCCTTTTCACTTAATGTATCCAACTTGTTCCACACAAATTCTTGCCATTCACAAAACTCTTTAGTATGTTCCAACACACCTTAAACATATATTTTCATTTCAAAATGAAGTGGTTCTATCCCATGGGTCTCTTTTAATACTCTAATACATTATTCCCAAATACCGCTGGCGCACTTTAACATCTTAAGTCATTAGGAAATTTTTACGGGCCTTATATTCTTTCTTGCTTAGGATCATTCGTCCTCGAATGAGGGTTACTTACCTTGGTCGTATCCTTGACTTTTCCTTCCTTCATTACGAGGACAATTTGGTACCTCACACATTATGACTGTTATGTCGGTCATTCCTTTAATCCTTAGGCCTTTCTCATTTTGTAGCACGACGTGCAAACATTCCTTGATATTAACAAGGGAACTCCGAGACTAACTCGGAACCTTAACGCACGATCGAGGATAGAAGAAGAGAAACATTTCCTAAATGTCGTTGTAGCCTCCCTATTATAAGTATGGCCGGCAACACACTGATAAGAGGGACTCTACTGACACAGCTCCATGACACCTTAGGACTCCTAAACCATGCTCTAATACCAAGTTTGTCATGCCTCGAACTCAGGGAGAGCGATAGGCGCTCAACCGAGTAAACCCAGTCGAGCAAGTCTAATTTACATTAACCTCTCATCATGACTCATGCATGATTTACCATAACATAATTAGATCTTGACTTTCATATTGAATACATCTTGATTAATGGCCCATAATTTCTTTCTCATGATGGTTACACAACTTTATAAATAGCTGTAAATATTGTGAACATAAATACATGACAATACTCAAATCTTTAATTACATGACCCATAATATACATGGAGCTTCTATGATAATAGATACCTAAATACATAAAATGAACTAGACCCAAACACCCACTAGAACTGTAGAGGGCTCACCATAAGCTGAGTAGTGAAGAAGATCCCTATCAAAGATCCATATCATCTTGTAGAAGTATACCTGCATCCATTAAAAGATGCAGCACCCACGACAAAAGGGACGTGAGTACATGTGGAATAGTACTAATATGTAAGGCAGTCAAAACAACATATGAAAATACGGTAACTCAAATAAGGGGCAAATAAAGTACATCAAGAAACTATGAAACATCCCATAGAATCACATTTCAAGTCTTATTATACTTGCATCATTCTAAACTTCTTTTAGGATCAACTGAGCTATATGAACTATGCGTGGAATACATAATATAATGTAATTGTAACAACATGTACAAACAAGGCCAATAAAAGTGGCACCTTCCTCCCTTAGTTTACACATATACATTTCATAGACCGTCCCTAGTGTTCACTTATCAAATTATACACCTATGTGTCTCGTAAACTGTTCACAGTATCACCTATATAATACACCTGTGTGTTTCATAGACCGTTCACAGTATCACCTATACAATACACATGTGTGTTTCATAGACCGTTCACAGTATCACCTATACAATACACATGTGTGTTTCATAGACCGTTCACAGTATTTACTTACACAATACAAATACACATATTCAAGGGCTTGGAAATACAACATGAATATGATGAATCATGGTAACAGTAAAAGGGCTTAGATAGCCGTTAACGTCAAGCAAAAGTTTTAAGAGCTTCCATTAAAATTTATAGATATTAAGTCGGGAATCCTCTATAACCACCTTCACACAAAGCAGCCCTGCAGACTCAACCTAACATATGCGGGTGGAGGTGTATCACGATACCACAATCTCTACAATAAGTGGCCCTATCGCCTCACCCCAACATATGCAGGTGGAGGTGTATCACAATACCACAATCTCTACACAAAGCGGCCCTACCGCCTCACCCCAATATATGCGGGTGGAGGTGTATCATAGTACCACAATCTCTACACAAAGCAGCCCTACTACCTCACCCCAATATATGCAGGTGGAAGTGAATCACAATACCATAATCTCTACACAAAGCGGCCCTACCGCCTCACCCCAATATATGCGGGTGGAGGTGTATCATAGTACCACAATCTCTACACAAAGCAGCCCTACTACCTCACCCCAATATATGCAGGTGGAAGTGAATCACAATACCATAATCTCTACACAAAGCGGCCCTACCGCCTCACCCCAATATATGCAGGTGGAAGTATATCACAATACCATAATCTCTACACAAAGCGGCCCTACCACCTTACCCCAATATATATGGGTGAAAGTGTATCACAATACCATAATCTCTACATAAAGTGGCCCTACCGCCTTACCCCAATATATGCGGGAGGAAGTGTATCAGAATACCATAATCTCTACACAAAGCGTCCCTACCGCCTTACCCCAATATATGCGGGTGGAGGTGTATCACAATACTACAATCCCTACACAAAGCGGCTCTACTGCCTCACCCCAATATATGCTGGTGGAGGTGTAACTACAATACTATGATCCCTATACAAAGCGGCCCTTAATAATACTACAACAATCCACTACACTAAGCAACTTCAATCTATAATAACAACATCCAACGGGACCAATATTAGTAACAAATTCCATAATTTAGGCTATTTAGGCACTTTATCAAACACCTAGTAGGCATGAATCTCTACATTCATTAATCATAGAATTAGTTCATCCAACTACTACCATTAACCAACAATTTATCCCACCATCATTCTTACACAATTCATAACTTCCAACATCACATACATGACCATCCATCCACACCCAACCAACAAAATTCCATTAAATAATCACCTTTCAATCTCTACAATGGTTATGTATTTAAATTGGGAACTTATGTCTTCCAATCGCCATACCATAAGTTCCCATACTTAATTCATACTCAAATTCACATAATATATCCACACATGTAATTCTAAGGGTGTAGGATTACCTTTTGGAAGAAATTTTGCAAAACCCTCATTTGTGTTCTTTAAGAAATTTCTTGAAGATCTAAGTATTTTATGCATAGATTTTATCAATACTAGTGTAGAAATAATGGAATTTCATACCAAGATAATGGGGATTTCTTACCTTGAAGAAGAGGGGAGTTGGTGCTCTTGAGAGAGTGGAGAAGAGCTCCAAAATTCGTCCAAGTTAAGTGGGAAAAATGAACCCCGAAATTGTAGTTATAGGCCCAGATTTCTGGGTTTCGGATGCTGCCCCGGATACTATGGCAGCACTTCACTGCCAGCCCTTCTTTCAGATGCGGCCTCGAATGCTTCGCATCCGCAGTTCACTCCTCTGCCAGCCTTTGATAATTTGGTCATAACTTCTTGTACATATGTCCAAATGACAAACGATTTAAAGCGTTTGAAACTAGAATCAGAGGGATTTAATTTTATAGGTATATCACCACCTAAGTCTTTATATTGAGGGAGTTCTATTCATTTGAAGTCGGGTCTTGTGCTAATTGGGACATCCTTTCCACTTAATGTATCCAACTTGTTCTACACAAATTCTTGCCATTCACAAAACTCCTTAGTATGTTTCAACACACCTTAAACATATATTTTCATTTCAAAATGATATGGTTCTATCCTATTGGTCTCCTTTAATACTCGAATACATTATTCCCAAATATCGCTGGCTCATTTCATCATCTTAAGTCATAGGAAATATTTACGGGGCCTTACACATGGTTAACCTTAACTTGAGGGATTACGACTTATTTGCCTATTTTCTGCGTGTTTAAATGTTTGGGTACAACGTATATGTGAGGTGACGAGTACTTATACATTGTTGTTGGGTTAAAGCATGCGGGTGGGACTTGTTTATTGTAATTTACACCCTTCTTTTATTATGGTATCCATGTTTAGACTAGTTTATTACTTAATTGATCGTTCTTTCCATATTTATGAACTATTTGTGATAATTGAGTATTTTTGGAAGTTGAGGTTTGGTATTGTGGAACCGTTATTGACGTAAGGTTTATTCTTGCTTATTCTATCTCCCCAAATTTAATATATTGATTGCTACATGGTAAGAGAGAGTGTTAAAGCACGAAAAGTGATGTCGTACTGATTATTGTTTCATTTATTTATTAATACATAGTGAGGAAGAGAGTTAAGCACGAAGGGTGATGCCATGTCATATTTATCGTTTCATGAAGAAACTTAGAGTAAAATCACGAAGGGTGATGCCATGTCATATTTATCGTTTCATGAAGAAACTTAGAGTAAAATCACGAAGGGTGATGCCGTGTCATATTTACAATTTTATGGAAAGATTGAGAGTAAAAGCACGAAGGGTGATGTCGTGCCATTATTGTTATTCCATGGTGAGGTTGAGAGTAAAAGCATCATGGGCGATGTCGTGCAGTCTTTATTCATTATGTTATCTGTTTCCATTGGTTGGTGATTTACTTGATAGTTTTATGTTGTTATTTCTGTTATAGCTATCGTATCTTATTCCCCTTCGCTTGCACCCTCCAAATAGTACATTTATAATCTTTATTGTTATTATGTTGTACGTATCATTTGCACAGGTTTAGTCACGTGAGTGTCCTATCATAGTCTTGTCACTACCTCGTCGAGGTTAGGCTCGATACTTATGGAGTACATTGGGTCGGTGTTAATCATACTACACTCTGCATTTCTTGTGCAGATTTTGGTACCGGTCCCAACTGTCCGTGTGGTGCATCAGCTCGGCTTAGTTTATTTGGAGACTCGAGGTAGATCTGCTAGTATCCGCAGACCTTGAAGTCCCCGTCCTCTTTCCTTATTTAATATTCATTTCATTTAAGACAGTTTTACTTATTTCAGACTCTATTTGTAGAACTTCTAGAAGCTCGTGTACTTGTGACTCCAGATCCGGGTAGTACTTAGATAATTGGGTCATTATGCTACTTCATACTTTATTGTAGTTTTATTTCTGTCTAATTGGTTAAATTGTTCGAAGTGTTTAAAATGGGAAAAAGAATTATTCTAACATTGGCTTGCCTAGCGAGTGAAATGTTAAGTGCCATCACGGTCCTGAAGATGGGAAATTCCAGGTCGTGACAAGTTGGTATCACAGCACTAGGTTTCCTAGGTCTCACGATTCACGAGCATGCTTAGTATATTAGGGAGGATCGGTACAGAGACGTCTCTACTTATCTTCCAAAGGCTATTGAGTTTAGGAACAATTTCACTTCTATTCTTCTCTGTTGTGTAGTTTTATTCTATCATTGATAATTCAACTCTTCTATTCTTTTTCTCTCACAGATGGCTAGAACACGTACTGCATATTCAACTGGACAACAGCCGGAGCCCGTATTGGTAGCTCCTATGAGGGGCAGAGGTCGAGGAAGAGGTCGCGCCAGAGGCCGAAGAAGAGGCAGAGCTCAGCCTAGAGATCGAGCAGCAGCACCAGCAGTGGAGCCTCAGGTGGATTTTGATGAGGAGATGCCAGCTCAAACTGTACTTTTTGGACTAGCTTGTGTTCTAGAGGGGTTCATAGCCACTCCAGTTCTTCAGGACGTTCTAGTCCGTTTTGTAGGCCTTATGGAGAGTGTGGCCCAGACCGGTACATTTCCTGTGCCACCATCCGTCTCTCAGGCTGGGGGAGGAGCACAGACTCCCGCTACTCACACTCTGGAGAAGATGGCTCCCTAGTATCAGACTCCAATAGCCCCGCCAGCTAGAGTAGTTCAGCCGGTTGTTATGGCACAGGCCGGTGATAGTCCAGCCATGTCTATGAGGGCTTATTGAGATTGGACAAGTTTACAAAACTCTTTCCAATTCACTGTAATGGTTCACCTTCTGAGAACCCACAGGATTATCTTGACCATTGCCATGAGGTGTTACGGAACATGGGTATAGTTTAGACCAATGGGGTCGCTTTTGCCGTGTTTTAGATGATGGGTTCCGCCAAGAGGTGGTGGAAGCATTATATGTCGACCAGGCCATCTGGGTCACCTGCTCTTACTTGGGACCAGTTCTCTCAGCTATTTCTAGAGAAGTTCCTCCCTATCACACTGAGAGAGGATTACTGCAGGCTGTTTGAGCGTCTCCAGTAGAGCAGTATGACTGTTACTCAGTACGAGACCCATTTTGTGGATCTAGCTCACCATGCTCTTCTCTTGATTCCTACTGAGAGGGAGAGAGTGAGGAGTTTTATTGATGGACTCACTCACCCTATCAGGATACAGATTGCCAAGGAGACCAGGGGTGAGATTTTCTTTCGGACGGCTGCTAATGTTGCTAGGCAGATCGAGATGGTTTTTGCACAGGAGAGAGGGAAAGGGTCTGATAAGAGGCCTCATCATTTCGTTGGATTCAGCGGTGCCTCGTCTGGAGGCAGGGGTACTTTTGGTAGAGGCCATCCTCCCAAGCCGTTTCACTCAGCGCTCCAGGCATCTCACAGTGCTTTAGATGGTTGCGGTCCTCATATGTCTCATCCCGATCAGCTAGCCTACAGTGCACCACTAGCTCCTATTAGTATGCCTCCGCTCCAGAGTTTTTAGGATGGTTACTCAGGTCGACGGGGTCAGTTTCAGGGTCAGCAATCACAGCAACCAAGAACCTGTTATACTTGTGGTGATCCAAGGAACATTGCTAAATTTTTCCCTCGGGCACCAGTCAGCTCATAGCAGCAGGGTTTTCGTGCCATGGTTTCGACACCGGTTGCTTCACCGCTTGCTCAGCAAGATAGAGGTAGGGGCAAGGCAGCCGGAGGTGGAGGTTAGGTCACTAGAGGTGGAGGTCAGGCCGATAGAGGTGGAGGCCAGCCAGCTAGGGCCCGTCCCAGGGACGTAGTTTAGGGTGGTAGGGGCCCACCTTGATTTTATGCTTTTTCGGCGAGTCCTGAGGATGAGTCATCTGACACTGTCATCACACGTATTGTTCCAGTTTATCATAGAGATGCTTCAGTTCTATTTGATCTGAGCTCTACTTATTCCTACGTGTCATCTTATTTTGCTTCATATCTGGTTGTGGCTCGTGATTCCTTCAGTGCTCCTGTGTATGAGTCCACACCTGTGGGAGATTCTATTGTTGTAGATCGTGTCTATCGTTCGTGTGTGGTTACTATTGGGAGTTTTGAGACTAGCGTAGATCTACTACTTCTTGATATAGTAGATTTTGACGTCATCTTGAGTATGGATTGGCTATCACCATATCATGCTATATTGGATTGTCACGTCAAGATGGTGACCTTAGCCTTGCCGGGGTTGCCTCGATTAGAGTGAAGGGGGAATCATGTCCATTCTACCAGCAGGGTTATCTCTTATGTGAAGGCTCGACGTATAGTCTAGAAGGGGTGTCCAGCTTATTTGGCTTATGTCTGTAATTCTAGTGCGAAGGTTCCTTCCATGGATTCAGTACCAGTTGTTCGTGAGTTACCAGAGGTATTTCCTACAGATCTGTCGGGGATGCCACCTGACAGAGATATTGACTTCCGTATTAATTTGGCTCCATGGACTCAGTCCATTTCTATTCCGCCATACCGTATGGCCCCGCCAGAGTTGAAGTAATTGAACGAGCAGTTGCAAGATTTACTCCGAGAGTGCGCTTGTGTTGTTCGTGAAGAAGAAGGATGGATCGATGAGGATGTGTATAGATTATCGACAGTTGAACAAAGTCACCATCAAAAACAAGTATCCATTACCGATAATTGATGACTTATTTGATCCACTTCAGGGTGCTAAGGTATTTTCAAATATTGATTTGAGGTCTGGTTACCATCATTTGAAGATTAGGGCATCGGATGTCCCTAAGACAATTTTCGGACTCAGTATGGGCACTATGAGTTTCTAGTGATGTTATTTGGGCTGACTAATGCCCCAGTAGCATTTATAGATTTGATGAACCGGGTGTTCAATACCTACTTGGATTCCTTCCTGATTGTATTTATTGATGATATCTTGATCTACTCCCACAGTCGAGAGGAGCACGAGCAGCATCTTCGGATTACAGCCAGTTATATGCCAAGTTTTCAAAGTGCAAGTTTTGGTTGGACTCGGTCGCTTTCTTGGGGCACGTCGTATCGGCAAAGGGCATATAGGTAGATCCTAAGAAGATTGAGGCAGTTCAAAACTGGCCTAGACCCACTTCAGCTACGGAGATCCAGAGTTTCCTTGGTTTGGCGGGTTATTACCGTTGGTTCGTGGAGGGATTTTCATCTATAGCAGTCCCATTGACCAGAATGACCCAGAAGGGTGCCCCATTCAGATGGTCATACGAGTGTGAGTTGAGCTTTCAGAATCTCAAGACTTTTATGACTATGGCGCCAATGTTGGTGTTGCCCACAAGTTCAGGATCTTACACGGTGTATTGTGATGAACCTCGTATTGGGCTCGATACAGTATTGATGTCGGATGGAAGGGTGATCGAATATGCGTCGCGGCATTTGAAGGTTCATGAGAAGAATTACTCTGTTCATGACTTAGAGTTGGAAACCATTGTTCATGCGCTGATGATTTGGAGGCACTATCTTTACGGAGTGTCGTGCGAGGTATTTACGGATCATCGGAGTCTATAGTATTTGTTCACGCAAAAGGATCACAACTTGAGGCAGAGGAGGTGGTTGGAGTTGTTGAAAGACTATGATATTAGCATTTTTGTATCACCCCAGGAAGGCCAATATGGTGGTTGATGCCTTGAGTAGAAAGGCAGTTAGTATGGGCAGCCTTGCGTATATTCCAGTTGGTGAGAGATCGCTTGCATCAGAAGTTCAGGCTTTGTCCAATCAGTTCGTGAGGTTAGATGTTTCAGAGCCCAGTCGTGTTCTAGCTTGCACAGTTATTCGGTCTTCCTTGTATGAGCACATTAGAGAGCGGCAATATAATGACCCTCATTTTCTTGTCCTCAGGGACACAGTGTGGCACGGTGGTACCAAGTAGATTGATGTCAAAGATGATGGGGTTTGAGGATGCAGGGTTGTATTTGTGTGCCCAATGTAGATGGACTTCGTAAGCCGATTCTTGAGAAGTCCCACGATTCCAGGTATTCTATTCATCCAGGTGCCGCCAAGATATATCAGGACTTGCGGCAGCATTATTGGTGGAGAAGGATGAAGAAGGATATAGTTGCATATGTAGCTCGGTGTCTAAATTGCCAGCAAGTAAAGTACGAGCATCAGAGGCCTGGTGGTTTGCTTCAGAAGTTAGAGAGTCCTGAGTAGAAATGGGAGCCTATCACTATGGATTTTGTTGTTGAACTCCCACGGACTCAGAGGAAGTTCGATGCGGTATGGGTCATCGTGGACAGGTTGACCAAGTCAGTATGGCAGTTACCTATTCTTCATAGCGGTTGGCTGATATTTACATTTGTGAGATCGTCCGCCTTCACGGTGTGCCCGTGTCTATCATTTCTGATCGAGATACGCAGTTCACCTCGCACTTATGGAGGGCAATACAGTGTGAGTTGGGCACGCAGGTTGAGTTGAGCGCAACACTTCCTCCTCAGACGGACAGACAGTCTGACTGCACTATTCAGATATTGGAGGACATGTTTCACGCTTGTGTTATGGATTTCGAGGGTTCTTAGGTTCAATTCTTACCACTTGCGGAGTTTGCCTACAATAACAGCTACCAGTGGAGCATTCAGATGGTTCCCTATGAGGCATTATACGGGAGGTGGTATCGCTCGCCAGTTAGATGGTTCGAGCCGGGGGAGGCTCGGTTGTTGGGTACAAACTTGCTACAGGATGCCTTGGATAAGGTGAAGATTATTCAGGATGGACTTCACACCACTCAGTCTAGGCAAAAGGGTTATGACGACCGTAGAGTTTGTGATAATGAATTTATGGTCGGAGAGAGAGATTTGCTCCGGGTTTCACCCATGAAGGGTGTGATGAGGTTCGGAAATAAGGGCAAGTTGAGCCCTAGGTATATCGGACCCTTCGAGATTCTTGAGAGAGTGGTGAGGTGGCTGATAGACTCGCATTGCCACCTAGTTTATCAGCAGTCCATTTAGTGTTTCATATGTCCATGCTCCGAAAGTATCACGGTGATCTGTCCCATGTGTTAGATTTCAGCTCAGTCCAATTGGACAAGAAGTTGACTTATGAGGAGGATCTGGTGGCTATTCTAGCCCGGCATGTTTGACAGTTTAGGTCAAAGAGTTATCCTTCAGTTCGAGTATACTGGAGAGGTCAATCGGTCGAGGGAGCCACCTGAGAGACCGAGTCGGACATGCGGAGTAGATATACACACATTTTCACCAGTCCAGGTACTTTTCTATGTCCGTTCGAGGACGAACGGTTGTTTTAGAGGTGGAGAATGTGATGACCCGATAGGTCATCTAGAGTTTTAAGCCTTAATTCTGTATTTTCAAACCTCAAATAGCTTTTTTTTCCTTCCTTGATTTGCGTGTATGGTCTGTGTCTTGTTTTGGAGGGATTTTATGTGAAATATTTATTAAAATGTGAATTCATGGCTTAAAAATCCTTTTCAGTTGACTTCGATCAATGTTTTGAGCAAACGAACCCAGATCCGCATTTGGACGGTCCCGGTAGATCCGTATCGCGATTTGGGACTTGGGCGTATGTCCGAAATCGAATTAGGAGGTCCCTAGCTCGATTTATCGCATTTTGTCTAAAATTTGAAGTTTAAATATTTAAAGATATTAAAGATTTGACCAAAGTTTGACTTTGTTGAAATCGGGTCTGGATTTTGGTTCAAGAGCTTGGTATAGGTTTATTACTATATTTATGACTTGTCTGCAAAATTTGGTGCAAAACGGATTTGAATTGACGTGATTCGGACGTCCGATGTTAAAATAGAAATTCTTATGTTTCATTAAAATTTTTATTTGATTTGGTCTCTGATTCATAGTTCTAAGTGTTATTTTGGTATTTCGATCACGCGAGCGAGTTCATATGATATTTTTGGACTTGTGTGCATATTTGATTTGGAGCCCCGAGGGCTCGGGTGAGTTTCGGATTAGCGTCAGAGTGGTTTTGGACGTGGAAAATAGCCGGTGCATGTGTGTTCTGGTGTTGGACTACAGACTTTGCAAATGTGAGGTCTGGCTCACAAATGCAAGCCTTGCATTTGCAAAGGAGACTTCACATTGGCGAGCAGGGGCTGGGGCCGGGTTTCTCGTATTTGTGAGATTTGGGTCGCAATTACGATCTTCTCAGGTTTGCATTTGCGAACATATTGTTTGCATTTGCGAAGGCAGCAGAGGTGTGAAGGCTTCTCATTTTGCGGAGGCTTTTTTGCATTTGTAGGGTTCGCAATTGCGAACCCCAGGTCGCAATTGCGACATATACACCTAGTCAAAAGCTGAGATAGACGGGATATTTCTCATTCTTTCAAATTTTCAACCCTAAAAAACTTTAGAGGCGATTTTTTTAAGAACGTTTCTTCCCTAATTCATTGGTAAGTGACTCTAACCTACTTTCTTTGAATTACCCATTACATTTCATAAGATTTCAACCATAAATCTTGAATTTTCATGGTAGAAATTGAAAATTTGGGTAGAATTAGAGATTTTTGTAAAATTTGAATTTAGAACTAAAATTGAGGTCGGATTTTGAAACAAAATATATAACCGGGCTCAGGGGTGAATGGGTAATCGGGTTTTGGTCTGAATTTCGAATTTGGACCAAGCAGGCCCAGGAGTTGACTTTTGTTGACTTTTTCAATAATGACTTAAATAGAACCTCTTTCATTCGTGGGTAGTTCCTGAGGCTTATTTTGAATCGTTTGGTTAATAAATTGGTATATTTGGTTGGTTCGGAGGCTTGTTCGAAAGGCAAAGTCGTGGTTGAGCTTTGAGTCGATTTTGGAGTGATGTAAGTGTCGTGGTTAACCTTAACTTGAGTGATTAGGACTTGTTTGCCTATTTGCTATGTGTTTAAATGTTTGGGTACAACGTATATGTGAGGTGACAAGTACTTATGTGTTGTTGTCGGGTTAAAGCATGCAGATGGGACTTGTTTCTTGTAATTTACATCCTTCTTTGATTATGGTATCCATGCTTAGACTAATTTATTAGTTAATTGATCGTTCTTTCCGCATTTATGAACTACTAATCTCTTGACACATGTGATTCACGTGTGTCCCATATGAATTAGTATACACTTTTAAACTATATAGATAATATAAAAAAATATGTAAGTAAAGAGTAAGTGAAATTTTAAAGGAAAATACAATAGTATATAGTTACACATAATCAATTGAATTGGTATAACCTGTTTTCTTATGTAATTCTAATATATCAAAACTTCAGTGTGACATTTTCTTTTTTGATATTTCAATAACATATATATATATATTTTTTAAGATCCACACAATTCTTTCTCTCGAGAGATACGCCATTTTGGCCCTCGATAGAAGAAACAATAAAGAGAGATCAAGAGAAACGCATTACCCGACTTTCATGTCAAATACATCCTCAGGAGGTCCGCATTATCTTACGTTCGAGAAATATGTTGTTCCAGCTATCGAATCACGGAGATCAATCCGAAAAGAAGAATCAAGAAAATTAATGAAATTATATTTAAAATTAATTAATAAAATATAAATTATATTTAAAATTAATTAATAAAATATATTCTTCTTTTATTTTTGTGATTGCAGTTTATTCTCCGTACTTCGAAAATTAGTTGCAAACTCCTCTAAACTTTCATTTATAAACTTTTATAATTCCAAAAGAAAATTAGAGAGAATCAGTAAGAGTGAAATGTGAAGAAAATCCAATCCATTGACAACAACAACAACAACAACAACCCAGTATAATCCCACTAGTGGGGTCTGGGGAGGGTAGTGTGTACGCAGACCTTACCCCTACCCAGGGGTAGAGAGGCTGTTTCCAAATGACCCTCGGCATCCTTCCCTCCAAGAACTCCCCACCTTGCTCTTGGGGTGACTCGAACTCACAACCTCTTGGTTGGAAGTGGAGGGTGCTTACCATCAGAGCAACCCACCATCCAATCCATTGACAGGCGAACTTTAAAAAATAGAGCCGTTTAACTTCTTATGAGAGGTACACCAATAAAATAATATAGAGTTCATCATCAAAGAGAAAGTTCTAGATAATGACTAGAACATTCACATAATTATTAACAGAACCTTACAAGTACATAAATAAAAGAATACAAATTGACAAATTTAAAAGAAAAAAGAATGCAACAATTACTTCTCAAACAATACTACAATGTGCTTCTCAAACAACGTGCAACTCTAGCTTGAGACCTGAAGAGCAGCGTGTCTGGTTTGTAGAGATGAAGTAGTAAGCCCCAGATTTGTCAAGTGTAATTGATGTACGCCCACTGTTATCTTTTGTATAAATTTTGACACTATCACAAAGTGCGTAGCTTGAAATATCCACTGAAGCCACATCTGTCAATTTTGGGTGGTAGATGAAACCTGTCAACATATCATAATCTGTTAATTTCATTCTTTCTTTTGTAAATAAAGTAAATAGAAATTAAATCAAGTATTAATCTTCTGTATCATACAGGTTAAATTAAATTTCACTAATAGAAAATTTCATAACAATGTTATACTTTTCTTTTTAGTTTGTCTCAGGAACAATGGCATACTTTCTTATTTATAAATAACTCAACTTTAAACTTTCTACTTTACCCTTAATGACATGATTTATAGTCATACAAGGTTTTATTTTAAATCACAAATTTAAAAGTCTTTCTTTTTTAAAGTTCGTGCCGAATTAAACACCCCACAAATTAGGACGGAGGGAGTAGTAATAGTTAAATTCATATATATGTCCTATCATATCAGCTATCACACATTCTAGCTAATCCCATTATTTTAGTATAACATTGTTCACGTGACTAATTAATACTCAACCAGATACATTGTATTTTATCCCGAAATTGTTATCTTTTATTCCACCAACCAAACGACCTTAACAGTATGTCATCACGGATAAAATGAAACATTTAAAGCTAAAGAGTTCTAAAGTTCAAAATAAATACGTGTCATTATTTGTGTAACAGACTGAAAAAGAAAATGCGTCCGAAAAAAATAAGTTGTTAAGCAATACTCACGAAGAACATCTCCAACGCCAAAGCTTTTCCCATAAGCCCAATGATGATAATCAACGCCTGGACTCCATCCTTTTCTGCCTCCAACCACGTACTCTTTCGCAAAGCTTGGCACAACAATACTCAGAATGAAGAAAATGCACACAAGTTTAATACCAGAACTGGCCATTTTCACTAAGCTAGAGCTCTTTCTATTTCCTTTGTAACAAAGAAGATTGGAGTATTAGAATAGAGAGAGAGAGAGAGAGAGAGAGAGAGAGAGAGAGAGAGAGAGAGAGAGAGAATACATAGATTAAGGCAGGTGTAAACATAGCATTTAAGTTTGTTTTTATAGAGATGTCAAGGAATCCTAGTTGCAATATTTTAAAATTTATGTTTCATTTCGAAACGTACCTCTTCTGCTTGTTTATTGATCAACTCTCTGCACGTAAGTATACTAAATTGGCTTCAATTATGAGCGGTTTATAGCCAGCAGGACGATCACATTGAGTAGCATGGCCATTAGCAAAGGAAGACACATGATTTTCTGGTTCTCTTTTTTCCTTTTTTTGTTTTCAATTTAAGTTATATGCACGGACTATGCAAATATCTTTTACGCTATTATTGAATTTTAATATGTTAGCAGGTCAGTTACCATTTTTAGGTTATAATTTAAAGTTTATCATAGAGATATACCTCCAAATAACCTAATAAGTAACATAATTTTGTAGATATATTTTACATGATCGGTTTATCTTGATATATTATGATCTTTTTTCCTATTTAGTTATTCAAAGTTATTCAAAGATGTATTCACCCCGAGGTTGCCTATATTATACCCCTTAGGATGCGGCCCTTTTGCAGATCCTGTGTAATCGGAATATTTCGTGCACCGAGCTGCCTTTTTATTCATCAATATATGACCTGACATGCTCTCTCCACAAATAGTGAATGATTTATTCATTTTGTTTTCCATGCATCAATAACCATATTAAGAGGGGGGGAAATACTTTCAATTTGGAATGAAGAGAGTATAGTGTACAATGTAATTCACAATTACAAAGAGATTATGAAATACTTTTTATACAAATAAACTCCAATGCCCCAATTTGCCTAAAAGCCAGCTTGGCCACATACATGCTATAGCCTTCAACTCTTCCTCGACAGAAATAATTAACGACTTGATTTTGGTATTACAGCCAAGGATCGAATTATTGGAAGAATGAAAATAATTATAGAATAAGAGATAGAAGAAAGAAATGAAAATAAATTCCGGAAATTTTGGATCTAGCTGAATATCCATTTGACAAGCTAAGTGAAGCATTAATGAAGGAAGCTTCCCTATTTTTAAGTGAATGAAGGTGAAATTAACAAGACGCGTCTTCTGTTCACCTATTAATGTAATAATAATTATAAAAATAATTTAAAGCTGCATTGTTTCTCAAATAAAAGAATCAAAGCATGCGATTACGTTAAAGGCAATATTTGGGATCTAGCCGTATATCTCGCAATGCCATAACGCAGGAAACTGCTCAAATGTTGAAGGACAATCTTATATATAGCTTCGTTAACGAAAAGATTCACTGGCAAATTCTCTCTGTGAATTGTATACTCCATCCCCTCCAAAATGATAATACTTTTCGAATTTCGAGAGTCAAACGCTTTGTTCTTCGACCATTACTTTTTTATATACCTTTTAGATATTTTGAATTGTAAATTATTATGACTTATAGTATTTTTAGTAGTTTCAAAATATAATTTTATTTAAAAAAACTTAAAGATTGTTAACCAATGAAATTGGGACGAACTTGGTGGAATGAATCGAAGAAAACCCTAGGTTCTAGTCGGTAGAGAGAGATCATCGGGTAAATAAAAGAGGAAAAATAATTTATTAAAACCTTCTTACTGACCGATAGGTCTATTAGTGTGTATGACAAATTAAACCGGACATGGGTCGGGTCCTAGTATAAAGAAAAAAGAAAGATATCGGCCTAGCTATACAAACACGCCCAACTAACTATAAGGTCCGACTAGAAACTATCCTGGATCAGCCTCAGTCCTAATTCTATCACTCACCCACCCCCTAATCTGGAGGGTGAATGTACACCTAGCTTGTACAAAAGCTTGTGATGAGGAACACCTTTTAAAGATTTGGTCAAGACATCAACAAGTTGATTAGTAGAAGATATATGTGTAAGATGGATCACTCCAGAAGAAAGCACATCTCTCACATAATGACAATCAACTTCAATATGTTTAGTCCTCTCATGGAAGATAGGATTTCTAACAATGTGGAGGCAGCCTGACTGTTACAGTAGATAGGAACAGGAGTAGAAACAGACAAACCCATATCAGCTAGCAACATGATAAACCAAACCACTTCAGCAACAACTTTTCTTAATGCCCTATACTCTGCCTCAACAGAAGATAAAGAAGCAGTAGGTTGTTTCTTAGATTTCTAGGATACAGGAAAGTGACCAAGCACAACATATTAGCGAGTCACAGATCTTCTAGAAATGGGGCAGGCAGCCTAATCAGAATCAGCATAAGCCTTTAAGGAAAAATCAGAACTAGCATTCAACATTATCGCTTGGGCAGGGTCATTGAGAAGATATTTAAGGACTTGTAGACCAGCAATCATGTGAGGCACCTTGGGAGAAACTAGAAATTGGCTAAGGTGTTGCACTGAGTAAGAGATGTCGGGTTTTGTGTGCTGGAGAAAATTCACCTTACCAATCAGTCTCCTATATAGAGTAGGATCACGAAGAGGGTCACCTGATGTAGGAGTTAGTTTGACATGAGGATCAAGAGGTGTAAGGGCAAGTTTTACATCTAGACAGTTGAATTCAGTGAGAAGGTTCTTGGTATACTTGTGTTGATAAATGAGGAACCCCTGATCAACCTTAGTAACCTCAAGCCCCAAAAAATAATGTACAGATCCAAGATCCTTGATCTTGAATTGATGATCAAGAAAAGACTTCAGACTATTCATTTCAGCATCATCATTTCCAGCCAACATAAGATCATCCACATTGACAGCTAGAAGTACAACAGAGGAATCAGTGATCTTGGTGAAGAGGGAAGAATGATTTTTGGTGGGAGAGTAACCTATGGACACAAGTGACTGAGAAAGCTTGGCAAACCATTGCCTAGAAGTCTGTTTTAGTCCATATAATGACTTCTTCAACTTGCAAGCTAGGGGAGGATCAATGGGATTGGATTCAACAGTTAAACCCAAAGGAATCTTCATATAAACTTTCTCATGGAGATCACCATGAAGAAATGCATTATTGACATCCATTTGGTGGACAGTCCAATTGTGTTTGACTGCAAGAATAAGGAGACATTTGATAGTGGTGATCTTTACAACAGGGCTGAAAGTTTCAAAATTGTCAATGCCTTCTTTTTGTGCATCACCTCTGATTATCGATCTTTTCTTGTATCTTTCAATGGAGCCATCAGATCTTTGCTTGATCTTGTAGACCCACTTACAAGGAATGGCCTTCTTCCCAGGTGGAAGAGGTACTATATCCTAGGTGAAATGGGCATCAAGGGCCTGAAATTCCTGTTCCATTGCCTTCTACCATGCAGGATGAGGAGCAGCTTGCTGATAGTATTGAGGTTCAGATGGTAAAGAGGCAGAAGGCAAAATAGAAGAACAAACATAATCCTTTAAGTAGGTTGGAGCATTAGAGACTCTGGTGGACTTCCTAAGAGGCAAGTGTTGCCTTGGAGGAATGGGTGAGGGAGAAGGAGATTAAGAGGAAGAGGAAATAGAATGAGTAGGTAGATGAGGTGATGCATCATAAGGAGCTGGTGAAAAAGTAATAGGTAAAGTGGGGTGAAGAGCACATGGTTGGGTATCTACAAAATGATCAGAGAAGACAGGGAATCCAGAAGTTGGTGAGGAAGAGTGATAAGGGAAGATGTGTTCATGAAACATCACATCTCTGGAGAAAAAGACAGAATGGTTATCTAAATTTAACAATTTTTAGCCTTTCTTTCCTAAAGGATACCCTAGGAAAACAGAATGAGAGGCTCTGGGCTGAAATTTGTCTCTATTAACCATTGGTATAGTTGCATAGCACAAACACCCAAAAGTTCTTAGATGATCATAAGTAGGGAAATATTCATGGAGTTTGTGATAAGGAGATAAATTGTGTAAGACAGTGAAAGGAAATCTGTTTATAAAGTAGGTGGTTGTGAGAACACAGTCACCCCAATATTTGATTGGAAGTTTGGATTGAAACAGTAAAGCCCTAGAGGTTTCTAAAAGGTGTTTGTGTTTTCTTTCAACTATACCATTTTGTTGAGGAGTGTGGGGAATAGTAGTTTGATGAAGGATGCAAATTTAGCAAAGAAAGAGGAAGCTTGAGAGCTAGAACCAAACTAAAAAGTATTATCTGATCTTATATTTTGTACAGGGAGATTGAAATGAGTCCTAGCTATCAATACAAAAACTTTGATAATATCAAAAGCATTACTTTTACAAGAAAGTAGGTGTGTCCAAGTTACCCTTAAAAAATCATCCACTATGGTTAAGAAATATTTGAAACCATTATAGGTCCCACTGTGATAAGGACCCCACAAGTCAATATGAATTAATTGAAAAGGTTGAGTAGTTTTGATAGAACTATCTGAAAAAGGCAATCTTTGTTGTCTAGCTAAAGGACAGACTAGACAGATAAAAGATTGTTTGGAAGACAACTTATCAGACAAGAATTTAATAGATTTCATTCTCTTAAAAGGCATATGTCCTAACCTTTGATGCCAGAAAAGATCAGATTTATTAATAGAACAATCAGGATTACAAGTAGATGTACAAGCACTATAATCACACAAAGAAGATGATGCTTTATTGACAACATTATTTAGAGGTGGACTAGATTGAGGTAAAGTAGCTGATCTTTTATTGGAAATGACATTTACAGATGGAAAAGATTTTGATAAAGTAACTGCAGATTCAATGACACAGAGTCCATTTGTTGCTCTACCAATTTCCAATGGCCTCCTCAGAGAAGGGCTCTGTAAATGACAGAGAACTTTAGTGAAAAAGGTTGTGCAACTGAGCTGATCAACTAACTAAGGCACAGAGATTAAATTGAATTGGAAAGAAGGCACTAAAAGAACTTTGGATAAAACCAAGTCATTGCATAGATGTAAAGAACTAGTGCAATGAACTTTGACTTTATATCCATTATGAAGTGTAACAAGATAAGAAAAGGGTAAAAGTTGAATATTATGTAAAAGAAGTTTATTAGGAGTCATGTAGTTGGTTTCACCTGAATCCAAGATCCAAGTGTTGATTTTGAAATCTGAAAAAAACAAGATAGGGCAAGAGAATAAACAACAAGACTACAAATCACACCTGCACAGGTAGCCATAGCAGCATTATTCTTGGTTGAGTCTTCAAAAGATGGGGAAATATGAGACTGCTGAAACAGGCTCATGAGGTGTTGAAATTTCTCCTTGCTGAACCCGTGATTGGGGTTCATATTTTCAAAAAGATTCTGAACTTCTGGAGCAGGAATGTCAACCTAAGTGCAAGCAGCAGATTTCTTTCCTTTGGTGAACTTGAAGTCACTTGAAAATCCATGTAGCTTATAGCATTTGTCAACAGAATGCCTAGACTTTTTACAGTATTTGCACACAAGATTTCCCCTCTTGGCATCAAAACTTACTTTCTGATGGTAAGGTTTTGAGCCCATTGTTGAACTGAGCAGAGGTTCGAGAGGACTTCACATAGAAAGAAGCTGATTCTGATACAAAAGGACTACCGGAAGGTTGAATTTCTCTTTGACTCTCATCATGAAGAAGGATGGAATATGCTTTTCCTAGGGTTGGTACATAATACATCATAAGGATGTTGCTTCTAGCATTAGAATAGGTAAGATTCAACTCTGTGAGGAAGTAGATGAGTTTATGACCATCACTACACTGTGGCTCAGCTCCACAAGTGCAGGTTGGCCCATAAGAAGCTGTCTTTAGCTCATCTCATAGTTTCCATAGTTTGGTATAATAACTAGCAATATCATATGAACCCTGAGAGACCCCTGCAATTTTCCTCTGCATTTGATAGTACCTACTAGCACTAGACTGTCCATATCTTTCCTCTATGTCTCTCCATAGGTGTCTTTAGACAAAACATTGTTGAGCCAAGCAAAGACCATATCATTACACCTAACCCAGTAGTCATACAGAGGAGAATTAGGTGGAGGCTGGGAAATCCTACCATTAATCATACTGGCCTTATATTTAGCAGACAATGCAATTAGTACATTTTTTCTCCATAATGTGTATCATGTTCCTGAGAAAGGAACAGAAACCAACAGAACACCTGGATTATCTTATGGATGAACATAGAGAGGATGTGAGGAGTCGATAATTGTGGAAGATGATTCAAGGACAGTAGGATAAGAGGTCGATTCCATGATTTTGGCAACACAAAAATCGGTACAAACAGAAATCGATTTTTCACAACAATAACAGTATCAATTTCAACTAGAATCAAAACATGCAAGAGATCTACAACTCAAAAATATGCTCGTCAATAAGGTCACAAATGATATAGACTAAAAGAATGGACTGATAATACCGTATCTCCTTCACAATACTCGAAAGAGTAAAGCCTTGTTTATCAAAAGTATAAAGTGTTGATGATGTTTTCCTCAAAGACGTCGCCGGAAAATCTCAGAATCTCGTCGAAAACTCGCAAAACAGCCCTTGTCGAAAACACCCAAAACCTTCAAAATTGGAAAAAATGAAACGATAGGATGAACAACCTCACTGAGTACTTCAGGAATCAATGCTCTGATACCATGTTAACCGATGAAATTGGGACGAATTTGATGGAATGAATCGAAGAAAACCCTAGGTTTTAGTCGGTGGAGAGAGACCATCGGGTAAATAAAAGAGGAAAAATAATTTATTAAAACCTTCTTACCGACTCATAGGTCTATTAGTGTGTATGACAAATTAAACCGGACATGGGTCGGGTCCCAGTATAAAGGAAAAAGAAATATATCGGCCTAGCTATACAAACATGCCCAACTAACTATAAGTTCCAACTAAAAACTATCCTGGATCAGCCTGAGTCCTAATTCTATCAAAGATTTTATGACAGAATTATGATCAAAAGCTAAGAAGTTTGAATCTCGAAATTCGAAAATTATCATCTTATTTGGACAGAGGGAGTAATAGTTTATAATAGTTTAAATCGGCATAGTAGAGATAAGATATTTTTATTGTAATTTAATTAAGGTTTTCAATCATTCAAAGCAGTCCCTCACGTAAGACTTGTACTGAACACTTGCCTGCTCTATACCGTTATACGATTTCAAAATGTGTTAACCGCGTCGTCATCTAAAATTTTAACCGTTAACAGCGATGATCGAATTTTTCGTTTTGCCTATTAGGAATTACTTTTTAAACAATGGTAGTTTGAGGGAAAAAAGAAAAAAAGTTTTATTGATTAGTCTTGATACTTGCCTCCTCACTTAGATTAGAAAGCACTAGTGTTTCATTATTTCTTGCTTCTTGGGAGCTTAACTGATATTCACCGTGTTAATTTTATTATAAGATCGTCTTTACCTGTTGAAAATTTCGTAATTACAAAATGATGATTTGACACCAAAATATTGATGTGTTAGCATTAGTCGATCTGTAAGTTTGATTACAAGGATAAAGGATAATAGTCTCAAGATTTAATATGGGGATTATTTTATTTCATGTCTAATTAGATATTTGATTTTGGTATAAGCAATTTCGAGATAATTTATGTCATAATTGGGATATAACTTTTATACCACACTTAGTATGGGATAACAGTCTCAGATTACTAGTCTCGGAATGGGCAGCCCGATACACATGTCACGATCTGGATTTTCCACCTTCGGGACCGTGATGGCGCCTAACATTTCACTTGCTAGGCAAGCCAACGTTATAATAGTTTTTAACCATTTTAGCAAATCAAATTAACTGATACCAATTAAACGGAATAAACTGAAATAGAACTGAAATAGAGTGAGAAAATACTATAATAACCGCAATATTTAGATACAATCCCAGAACTGGTGTCATAAGTGCACGAGCGAGTAGAATAATACAAGTAATGATATGAACGAAAGTAAAAATGTCTGAAATGAAATAAACAGCTAGAATAATGTAGAAGGGGACTTCAGTACTGCGAATGCTGAGCAGTTGTACCTCAAGTCTCCGTCAGGCAATCAATCCAAGCAATCTACTGACCGCCGCTAGGACCGACTCCAAAATCTGTACAAGAAGTGCAGAGTGTAGTATGAGTATAACCGACTCGATGTAATCTGTAAGTGTCGAGCCTAACCTCGACGAAGTAGTGACGAGACTAAGGCGGGTCACTTACAATAACCTGTACTGAGTATAATGATAATAATAGGGAAGGAACACATGAAAAGTAAAGCAGATAACTTATGAAAATAAACTCAATCCTCAAAATCAATAAAACCAGAAACATCGGTCCTCAGAATTTCATATGAAAATATTGAAGCTATCACAATGCAACAATGAATACAAAATAAAAATTCATTGCGCCGCACAACCCGTTCCCACTGTACAAACACATTCCTCCCTTATACGCCGTTACACATGTAATTCACGTCGTTACACCCATAATTCACATAACACATAACGTGTGGGTGGTCGCGTTCGCGAATGGTGAGCCCCCCAAAGCTTCGCGTTCGTGACCTGTTCCCCGCGTTCGCGTAGGGTAAATCCATCCCCAGCCCAGTTTACTCTTTGCGATCGCGAAAAAGAATTCATCAGACACCAGCAGTAGCCAAAGAAAACAATTCTTCCTAAGTTCAAAATCATTTATAGCCTATCCGAAACTCACCTGAGCCCCTCGGGCTCCAAATCAAACATGAACACAAGTGTAATAACATCATACGAACTTTTTCGCGCGATCATAACATCGAAATAATACCTAGAACCATGAATCGGTCAACAGAACAATTACAATTTTCAAAGAAACTCAAGAACATAAAATTCTACGACCGGACATCCGAATCACGTCAAATCAACTCCGATTTTACACCAAATTTTGTAAACAAGTCATAATTATTTAAATGAATCTATACCAAGTTCCGGAACCGAAATTCGAACTCGGTAGCAATAAATTCAACCTACGGTCAAACTTCGGAATCCTTTAAACTTTTAAATTACTAGTTTTCAACAATTTACGTTAGATAAAGCTAAGGACTTCCGAATTCGGTTCTGGGAATATGCCCAAGTCCCAAATCACGATACGCACTCACTCGGACCGTCAAAATATTGATCCGGGTCCGTTTACATACAATGTTGACCGTAGTCAACTCAAATGAGTTTTAAGGTACGATTTCACATTTTCATCAATTTTTCTCATAAATAATTTTTCGAAAAGAGGACACGCACTGCGTACGCAAAACGAGAAAGGCTAAATAGAGCTATTTAATTTCTCAAAATATAGAAAATGAAGGGTAAAACTATAAATGACCTATCGGGTCATCACAATATACGACATCCCGTGTTCATAAATATTCTAGGGAAGAGATGCACCCCAAGAGATATAATGAAGACAACATACCCTAATACAAGCATTTGTGGCTGCAAAATGATATCATAGAATAAAATAACAAAATGATATATTTGTCATTTTGTAAAGCTCTTTTCCAAAAGCATGGTATGAAAGTAAAGGTTAAACTTGAAAATAAGAATTTATGCAAGTTTATCTAGTACTATAAAGCCAAACACATGTTCTGTGTTATATCCCTTTGGGGCGAAGCTACACTTTGATAAGGGTGATTAATCGACCACTCTTTGTCGGAAAATTACAGTGCAAAAAAAGGTAAAATATCAAGTTTTAGAGATACATAACATATATTTTTTTTTTAGCAAATATACCACTAGGCAGGCTGCCTAGTGGCTAATATATAAATAAACAAAAACCAGGATCCAATGTTTACAATTTGACAAACAACTCTAAAATATGCTAAACTAAATCTAATGCTAGAGCTAATGACATAACATAAGCTAACTATTACAACTAGTGAATCAGTCGACTCCCCACATGGGATGGAGTATGGATCCAAAAGCCAAGTGCAAAACCTCAGTGTAGCACCTCCAATGCTCTCACCAGGCTCCAAGTTTTGCATTCCAAAGGACAAGGCAAGCATGAATCTCCAACCAACACCATCTATCAGGAATGGCGAATTCTCCATGAAGGATATCAAATGCATGAACAATGAAGCCAGCAATTCTGTGCTCCCTGCATATGATGAAATAAATCCAGGCCAATACACATCTATATAACTTGTGATAAGTGCCCTATCCAGCAAAAGTAACCTTATGCTTGCACTGCCATAGCACCTCCAGATTGGACATGAAACCATGTCAATACCACTGGATAGTGTCATGACACTACATAGCATACTAAAATGATAGAGAACACCTTCAATATGCTCTGAAGACCCGCTATGATCCTTCAAAATATCACGTGGAACTAATAGATTGCACTCACTAAATATGAAGTTCCTATGAGTAACTGAGTGCTGCCAATACTCTCCAATACTTATCAACCATGATTTCAATGCAAAGTAATTGTATGCACTGCCATTATGCCTCCAGATTGCATATGAAAGCATACCAATACCACTGGATAACATCCTAACAGCACACACATACACATAGGTAAACAACCATCTTATTTAAGTCATTGGATCCTATATTTTGTATTGCAAAAACCATTGATCCACAACATGTTCAAGACCATTGTAACTATGATAGTAACAATAAGCAATGCAAATTATTTCCTTAGACTTATGACTAATCCTTGGAGAATCTAGAAATATTATAACATGCACTATCCACAACTTGCTTATGTGACAGCTTCTATACACCATTAAAGTACCACCAGAATGAGCATGTAACCATGCTAATATCACTGGAAAGTACCCTAACAGTATACAGAATTTGAGCAAAACAATAAGACAAGCAAGCAAGTGCATAATCAAACCTAGTAGAATCATTAATCTGGGGCTCTTCTTTTGGAAATCATAACCCTAAGATTAGGAGTTTGTGATTTATCAAGATTGATCAACCTCCTCCCTGCACATGGCAGTTCAGAAAATGAGTGATATTTAGTGGTACCTACAAAAGAAAAAAATAATGTTAGCTATAAAATCTGCCACAGCGTTTCCTTCTCTGAACACATATTGAAAGATCACATTAAAATTGTCCCTCATCTTCTTGATCTTCTGCACATCCGGAACAATAGCCCATGGTGGATCCAAATCCCCTTCAATCACCTTCTTAAGCACCAAGGAATCTATTTCCAAAATGAGAGGATGAAGATCATGCTCCGCATAGTACTCCAACCCTTGCACTATTGCTTTTGCTTCAGCTACAATATTTGTGGTCACCCCTAAGTCTACTGCCCTTGCATACACTAAATCACCTGCATCATTTCTAACACAAAATCCAAGAGAACTAGGGCCATGATTTCCTTTTGATGCCCCATCAGTGTTATACTTATACCACCCATGATGAGGAAACTGCCAAGTAACTCTCCTAGTGATCAAGGTTGGTTTATAAGCTTCAAAGAATTGGATCATGTCTGGACATAACAAAGGTATATGATACAGACATGCATACCTAACCCTTGCCAATTGATGCAATGTCTTGTTAACGTCATGAATAACCCTATTAGTAGACACTGATCCTCTATGTTTGCCTACATTTTTCTTCTTCCATAACTCCCAAGTAATGATAGTTGGAGCTGCCTAAAGCAGTGGCTTCAACTTTGGACAACATTGTGAATTCCACCAATGCCTTATCACTTGTTTCACTTGTATTAAGGCACAACAATTCATGCAGCTCCCATGAAAAAATTTCACACCTTGGTGCAGTAGGGATAGTTAAAAAGATATGTTCTAATGTCTCCTCCTGAGGATGCTGACAACACCAACATCTGGACATAAACATCTGCCCTTGCCTCCTCCACATATCATCAATAACTAATTTTTGTATCCACAACCTCCATAAAAAGAAAGATATCTTGGATGTCAATCTTTTTTTCCACATTTGTTTGAACTCCTGATTAGAATCAGCTCTATGCCTCAGAATCTGCCAAGAACTACTAACATTGAACTTACCTGATGATGTTGGAATCCAATATGGTTTGTCCCAGTAGTCCTCATTACCTTCATAATGCACATTGATCCTGATGTGATCAGCAATATCTTCAGGGAAGCTTTGATCAATCAATTGGTCATTCCATGATTCACCTTGCCTCAATTCTGCCACCTCTTGTAACTCCTTATTTATTGGAAACTCTGGGGGTAAAACATGATATAGTGCACATAATCTAATCCAGTTTTCATGCCATATGTTTGTTGTTACACTCTTTATCTCCCATAGAATCTCATGTTCTACTTCTTCCATAGCCTTCAACATCTGCCTCAACACATAAGACCCTTCCCTAAATTGTACTACTGTAGGCAATTCCTTCTTACAATACTTGTTCCACATGAAGTTGGACCACAAAGATTTAGTAGTCCTAAATCTCCACCAAAGCTTATAAAATAAAGCTTTTGAGGCATCATGTAGAGACCTAAAATCTAAGCCCCTTCTTCTTTAGGCAAGCATAGATTATGCCAAGATGACCAATGCCTACTCCTACCTTCTTCCTTTGTGCTCCACAAGAATCTTGCAAAAATCTTATGCAAGTGCTCCTGAATATTATCAGGAGGATCCAGAATTGACAATAGATGTACTTAAATGCTTTGAAGCACACTAGTAGTGAGAGTTGCCTTTCTACCAAATGATAGCAGTTTGCCTTTCCAAGCATGTAACTTGCCCTTCATCTTTTTGATAAGCTCCTCATAGAACTCCTTTCTTCTTCTAGTGTAGAAAATAGGGCATCCTAAGTATGTGAATGGAAACTTCCCTAGTAAAGCCTGTAGCATCACCAACTACTTGAAATAAGGCATGTGCACTATTGTTATGCATATAATAAGAGCTCTTGGATTTGTTAATCAGTTGTCCTGAGATCTGCTCATAACCTCCTAGTACTGCCATAATCTTGCTCAATGAGGGAGGATGAGATGAGGCAAATGTAATAGTATTATCTGCATAGGCCAAATGGTTCAAAGGATCAGACCATTTAGGCATGCCAAATCCAATCAAGGACTTATCTTCAAACAGCTTGTTCAAAGATCTAGATAGAACTTCAGCAGACAATATGAATAATGCAGGAGATAAAGGATCTACTTGCTTCACCCCTCTTGTAGACTTGAAGAATCCTGATGCTCGCCCATTCACCAAAACTGAATACCAATTATTAGAGAGAAGATTCCAAATCATAGTGATAAAGTATTCATCAAAACCCATTCTTCTTAGCACATGCATCACATATTTCTATGACACCCTATCATATGCCTTTGTCATATCCAGCTTAATCACCACATTAGCATGCTTACCTCTCATCCTGATATCAGTGACAATCTCCTGAGTGAGCAGAATATTTTCAAAGATACTCCTCCCTTTCACAAATCCAGATTGATTAAGAGATATGTAGCTAGGCAGGAACTTCTCCAATCTGTCATGGATAACTCTAGAGTTCACCTTGTTGATGAAGTTTCTCAAACTTATTGGTCTTAAGTCTGAGAAAGTCTGGACCCTAGGCTCATTTGGCAGTAACACCAAATTAGTGTGAGTAATAGACTTTGGTAAAGCTTCACCTCCATACAAATGAAGCACCATATTGTGAATGTCATGGCATATCACTCCCCAGCATGTTTGATAAAACAGTCCAGTGAAACCATAAGGACCACTAGCACTATCTTTACTTAATTCAAAAACAACAGCCTTGACCTCTTCTCGTGTTGGAAATCTACATAGTTCCACATTCTGCTCCATGCTCACCATTTTTGGGACATTGTCCCGCATAGAGAAATTAGCAGGATCTCCCTCCTTTGTGAACTATCTTTGGTAGAAATCAATTGCTGCATTAGCCATCTGCTCTTGATTTTCAAGCCATGCTCCATCTCCATTTTGAATCCTTTTCAATTACAGCTTCTTCCTCTTGCCACATGATTGTGAAATAAACTAATGTTCCTATTACCCTCAGAAAACCATAACATTCCAGCTTTTTGTTTTCAGTATTGCTCCTCTATACTCAAGTACTTCTTCAGTTCTGATTGAGCTTTCTGAAGAACAATCATGCTCTCTATAGTAGGATCCTTCTCAAATAACATCTCTTTCACCCTAACAATGTCCTCCAATATAGCTAACTATTTGAAGATGTCACCAAATATATCCCTACTCCACTTAGACAATGTTGCCTTCACCTTCTTGAGTTTATGCTTGAACATTAGAAAGGGATCTCTAATAAAATCAATTGTCTAATTCTATCTCACCACATCCATGAAAGTAGCATGTTTGGCCCAAAAATTCAAGAATCTGAATGGTTTGACAAAAATTTTGGTTTGCCCCCCACAGGACATGAGTAATGGTGCATGGTCTGATCCAGTTCTTATTAAGTATTCCACTTCTATAGTTGGCAACATGTTCTCGAATGGAAAATTCACAAAAATCCTATCCATTCTCTTGAATATGCACTCAACATTAGGTCTCCCATTCTCCCATGTAAATGGACTCCCTTAGTACCCTTGATCAAACAATTCACATGAGTTAATACAAAAGGCAAAATCCTCATATTCATGAGGATGTACTGGAAATCCCCCTATCTTCTCATCTTCATGTAATACCACATTAAATTCCCTTCCTACTATCCAAGGCAACTCCATATCACTTGCCATGTAATATAAATGATCCTACAATTCCAATCTCTCTATATCTGAACACTTTGTATACACAAAAGTCATCATGATATGTTGGCCAAGGTCATGGTGAAATACCTTTACAGTCACCTGTTGTTCGGTGTCAACAACCAATTCCCATTCCACCATAGCATCAAAAAACAACCATATCTTCCCATTAATGTTTGAAAAGTTGTCTCCATATTTAATCTTCTTCTATATCTCTGTATATACCCTTTTTTCTGAAATGGCCCCATCAAAGCAATGACAAAGAAATTGTGCTCCTTTTACATATTGATCGCCCTAGGAAAGGTATGTTGTGTATTCACATGCCTAATATTCCAAATCAGTGTCTTGATCATCATTACTTAGTTTGTGAAGCTGGCCACATGGGCATGATTCTTAAAAGTTGTAGAGGTTCCTTATTCTGAGTCTACTTCTTTGTTTTCTTGCCTCCCTTTGCACTTGTTTTAGGTGATAAGTCTGCCTCCCTTGCCACCTGTTTGAAATTGCCAGCAGTAGACTCATCATCTCCTTCTTCTTCTATTTGTTGTTGATCTAGGAAATCTACATCCACATGTGCCACATTATGTGTTACAATGTCATGTAAGGTCTGCAAAGGTGACTTCAAAGGTACATTTAGTTGAAGCTGCATAATTTGATCAGTGCCTGAAATTTTCATATGCACAGTCTCAATTGCACCTGACTCTCTAAGTACCATGGCTTGCTCAATCTGATCATGTGCCCTCATTGTTGCCTCTTTTAATAGCTCCGAATTGTTCTCCATAATCCCCAGATTTTCCTGCATCACCTTAAATTGTAAATCATAGATAGAACCCAAGCTTGGAATAACTGTAGCAAAAATCCCATGAATCACTGTAATAGACTACCCAGATTTTACTGTTTCATTGGGATCAGATGTGTTTCCATCATTTGTTTGTTGTTTTTCCCTCACTGTATCCTTTAATACTAGTGAACCATCATCACCAATATGATCTGTAGTCAATTCAACCCCCGGATCTCTTCCAGCACCATCAAAAACCTGAACAACATTCCTAGGGTTTACTGTTCCATTAGGATTCTTCTTTCCATATGATTTTATAGTTGATCCACCAGTTGATTTATGTTGTTCTATAGTTCCTCTAGTACCTCCAGTTGGTAGCATGGCATGTTGATCAGTATGCTCTTTCAGATCATCAACCCTAGTTTGTAATGAACTAGGGTTTACTGTAGCTAGGTCTTCAATACCATCTTCCATAATTTCTTGCGGATTGCCATTATCATTCAAATCAGCTGCATTTGTGATCTCTAACTCCTCAACTTCATCACCCCATATTTTTCTTGCATCAGTATCAGCATTAGATGTTTCAATTTCCACTGAGCTATCATCAACTATTTGTGAGGGAATTTCTTGACAAGAGTAGTTGGTTATGACATTTATATCTTGACGAGCTGCACCAAATTTTCTAGTCACCCAATCTACTGTTCTTTCCTTCCTTAACTCATCCCTAATCCCATTACCAATAGGACTAGGAGCTGAACCAACTGCCTTATTATGAGCCTTTTCTCCAGAAGGATTGGTAATTCCTTCTTTTGTCGCTGACCTAGTTCCATTTCCTATAGGTTTGACAATCCCAGTAGAAGTAGGATTCTCATTCTTCTCTTTTTCAAGTACCTTCTCCACTGCTTCTTTTTTCACACACCTTTGTTCTTCAAGCTTTTGAATCCCTCCTCCAGTAGAATTAGGAATTCCTTCTTTCCCAGCTAACCTAATCTCATTGCCATTAGGATTAGGATTGGAATTTCCAGAATTTTGCACCTTCTCCTTCTCCTGTACTTTCTGAGTTTGATTATCACCTTGTTCCTTCTTTTTGTCATTTTCCTTGTCTTCTCCTTTGTCTTCGGTAATCCTCAATGTAGGTTGATCAACTTCTTCCACTTCTAATGCATTAAATTTGTTCTTAGTTGCTACTGCATCTACTTTGGCCTTTCCTTTTCCTTTGTTCGCTTCCTTCTCTTTTGTATTGTCAATTATATGGCCCCTATTATCTCGTTGGTATTTATTCTTCCTTGTTTGCATCCATTCCTACTTGGCATTATTTGTGATTAATTTTCTTACCACTTTTCCACTTGACAAAATTTTCGTAGAGTTAGCTTTAATACCAACTAAATTCTTTCTAGTATTTTGCTCATCCTCTTTGTCATCATAACTCTTATGTAATTCTAGATGAATTACCTAGCATTTAACTTTATTATGCCCTTATTTCTTGCAATTTGTACAATACTTGGGCATATAATCATACTTAATATTTACCCACTTGAATTCCTCAGGCCGAGTTTCATCTTCCTCCTCAACTATCTTAATGCGTTGAGAAAAATTAGTTAGCAAATTAACCTCGATCTTAACCTTAGCACAACTTAGCTGAGTACCATTCTGAGTTGCAAGATCAACATGTAAAGGATTCTCTACTGCACTTGCCAATGAAAATACACATTCCTTACTAAAACTGTTTGGTGGCAATTCTGGAAAGTTGATCCATGCTAATGCAATAAGCGTCTCTTCATTAGGTTTCTACTATGGATTCCACTTCGTGCACCTCATTTGCCACATCTCACCTTGAGCTTTGAGGTAAAAGGCAGGCTTAGACAATATATGAACATAATCTTCCAACAAAGATAATCTTATTAACACATGATTGTCCTCTATCAATCCAATAGAACAAGCTCCTTTCAATTCACATTGTATAGGAATAACCTTGCGTAATTCATTGATGACAGGTTTTCCATAAGAAACTTTCCTAAGAAAAGCTAATTGCAAACCTTGTTGAATGATGGATTGTTTTACTTCTTGCTTCTTCCACTTGATAACAGGCTCACCATAAAGAAATTTCACTGTTTTGATGGGTAGTTGTTCTAGGGTTTGCATGGGCGCATTCAGTACTTTGGGTTGTAATAATTGTGCGTAATTCTAGAGTGGATTAGGGTTCGTTATGGATTGAGGGGCTGTGAGGAGGTGTTTGACGACTGACCAGCCTTAGGAGGAGACTAGCCAGTGGCCAGAAAAGCCATTAAAGGCTCGCGAAAGCTTCGTGTTACAGTCATCGCAATCGCCTGATCGCCAGAGCCCTCGTCCTCACGCATGGGATTTTGGGATTTGTTATATAATATATATTGAACATCCTATATGGAGAATTATTTTTTACTCTTTTTAAATTTGAAACACCCTTGAAAAAATTCTTGGCTTCGCCACTAGTATCTCGTATAGCGTATTCTGTTCGACAAACGTTTTTTTCTAAAGTCACCATAGTGGTGTAGGGGTTAAGGCATGACCCCTTACCTGTATATTACCACAAGCCAAAAAGTGAATACATGGAGGAGAGGTACATAATGCCTGATCTCTTTTGGGTCATAATCAGAGTTATGCCTACGTAGAGTTCTATCAGGTATACGAAAAATTCTATGAGGAGAGGTACATGAGTGGTGATTACTGAGAGTCTGGGAGGGGTTAATTCCTGTCCACAATGATAGAGGATATACAAAAACATAAGGCTAATTACATACATAGTCACCATTAGAGTTTGTACCTCTCCTCCTATGCCTAATTCTAAAACCTGGGAATTGGGCTTTATCCATTCGATAAGCTCCTCTTGCTTCAGCTGGTAATTCCAAGACTTGAGAGAAAATCTTTTCCTCTATAGAAATTTGTGAATTGGCTCCAAATTTTGCTAAGGCAACATCAGTTTCATTTTCTTCTCTATAGCAATGATGAACTTCTATGTTCAGGGATTGTGCAATTTGAATCAGGTACTTGATGTCATCCACTATATTGACAGTCATAAAATCCTTAGCTCCCAACGAGATTTATATTGACAACTATTATATTGATGTCATCCATTAGCTCCTAAGGAGATTTATAAACACCCTCCATCATATTGACAGTCATAAGAGAGCAAGGGCGTATCTAAGGGGATTGAAACAGGTTAACGTGCACCCATGCTCTCCTCTCTGAACCATGTATAATAATATAATATTACTTCAAAATAATATAAATATATATGTATGCACTCAAGCTTAAAGAGTCATATGGTGTAATGGCTAAAAGAAGTGAGGTCAAGGATTTAATTTCCTTGTCCATCTTCTGTTTTGATTAAGTACTTTTTTCTTTGTTTTTCTTTCTTTATTTGGTTTATTTCTTAAAATTCCCAACACTATTGAAATCTTGTTCTCCTTTTGTAATAACAAAATTTGTATAACTAAACAAAATGTCTTTTATTAAAACTAGTAGCTATGGAGGATATAGTATAGAGTCAATTAATGGGTTCAACAAATAAATTTTCGACATGGAATACAAATATATTTTGAAAAAAATACAAAATTGTCTAAAACAAATTTAAACCTATAATTTCAATAGTGTAATTGTCTCAATAAGCTGATGGTTGAACATCAAATTTAAATCTTAGATCCGTCTATTTATAATAGTGCACTCATCCTCTTAAAATCCTGAATCCGACTTTGTAAGAGAGTCCATCTCTAGGATGCAGTTGATTACATTATTTTGCTTGCACCAATGAAGGGCATAAATGGCTGCCTGAATTTCAGTTTGGTTGTTAGTGCAAAAATAAAGAGTTTTGGCAAATGCCATGATCAAACCCTCATTTCTATTCATAACCACCCCTCCAATTTCTGCAGTTCTCTTTGTTATATTACTGCTTCCATCGGTATTTATTTTTAGAAAATCTTCAGGTAGTTTATTCCATATAACTAGAGTGCTTGTGATTCTTGGCCTATAAATTTCCATGTAAGAGAAAATTTGATGTCATTGCCATTTCATATCCACAGTAGCCCCTCTCTTCTGCATGTATATCTTCATATAAAACAAAATAGAGTGTCTTAGTTAGGCAATAGTAGGAGTGATGTTTCCAAACCCGATAGAGCATCTATATTTCCATAATTCCCAATAGATAAAGATAGGAGCTACTTGACATAAGTTTCTTTGGATATTATTCTTATTCTAAATGTTCCTCTATTCCTTTAAAGTATATGCAATTGAATGTTCGACAAACTAAATTCTTCTAATAAAAGTAGATACTAATAATCATGTTACTATTACTTAATTCTCGTAAAATAATTTTCACATTATAATCTGAGTATAAATTGTTCACAAGTCAACAATTTCTTATTGTTCTTTCATGTTCTATCCAGTTTAAAATAATACAATGCATAACATGATGTGGTTATCATTTAAAACAGCCAATCAAACACTGCAAAAGCTTAACTACTGCTAGAGAGAGAGAGAGAGAGAGAGAGAGAGAGAGAGAGAGAGAGAGAGAGAGAGAGAGAGAGAGAGAGAGAGAGAGAGAGAGAGCCTCTCCACACCTGCTTCCACTGCATCCGCCACCAATCGCTCTCCATTTTCATCAACATCCCGTCGAAATTGGGAACATATCACTGGATATATAAATGTTCAGCACTAAAATAGGCAGGACAAAAGTTAAATTAGTAGAGCGACAATTTTGATAGGAGTAGCTGCACATCCTCTTATATTTGATACTATAACTTATTAGAGTTAAAACTTATAATTACCTATGTATAGGTGTCTTATATCCTAGAGATGATATTAGCCTACGCAGATGTGACGGCCATGTAAGTTGTAGCATTTTAAGGCCAAATAAATAAATAGATCTTAAAGTCTAATGAATTGGATTATTAAGAGGACACTATTAGGATGTACTCATTCAAATTTTAATCCCATTTACAAAATTTTAACTTTTTCAGTCTTGTATCAGAAATTTCTTTCCTCTCCTCCTCCTCCTTTTATCTTCTCCTTCTCCTTCCTCCCTTTCCTTCTTCTTTCAATAAATTATTAGCTCACATTAAACTTTAAAAATAATAAAATATGTGCTATAGAAAATTAAAGATTCATTACTTATTTTTTATTAGAATTCAGTAGGTAATATTTCATTATTGAGCTTATAATTTCTATCACTTGGTTTGGTTAGTTGGAGAAAATTGAAAATTGAGCTTGGAATTTTTTTGTTGAAGAAAATAAAAGTAGGTCTATTAATTTTTAAATGTTTATGTTGAATCTAAGACATTATTGGGAATGGTATTTAAATTGTATATCAAATTTGGGGTCATTTAAATTGATTTGAATCAATTTTGCAACAAAAACTTATTGATGAATTTCTACACAACATGTTATGCTGATAGTAGAATTTGTAGCCAAATCCTAAAAAATCACTAGGATTTCAGCCACAAATGCTGAAAAACTTCTGGCGATTCGTTTGGATTTGACAAGAAATCCTGAAGATCACCATATTTTGTTATTAAGACAAGTCTTGCCCAATACTAAAAAATAACTTAGAAATTCTGACGAATCACCATAAGATCACTTGCCTTTATCAAATATGAAATCCTAGCAACCGCCATGAACGGTTCAAAATTAAGGCGCGGAAACTATTTTTCTAAAAAAATTCTTAATAGGATTATAATTTAAACGATGGCGCTAAATAATCCTTATTTGTACAAATCGCCCTTATTAACTAAAGAATAGCCCATAATGATCCATCTAGAAGTTGGGTTATAACTGGTGTTACCCAACTTGTCAAAACATAGCCCAACCCAATGGGTTGAAAACCTTCTTCCTCCTTTCTGCGAGACCAGAGTATTTTGCTTTCAGGATAGGTGCGGGCTTGGTGACTTTCTTTACTAACTATGGGGCCTCTACACGAAGAAAAGAGTAAAAATAGCACAGGCTAGCCATTTTTCGGAATCATCATTCAAAAATAGTCACCGTTTGCAAAATCATTGAAAGATAGTCACTATTTTACTGTAACACGGAAAGTTTCAGCATAATATACTGGAGATCGGTGCACCTGTGTATGAACTTCCAGCATATCATGCTGGACCGGTATGTATACTGGAACTCTAGTATAATATGCTGGAGTTCCAGTATACTTATGCTGGAACTATGCTGGAATTCCAATATATTATGCTGGAGTATTTTTTGGATTTTGAACAGTATTTTCGTTCAATTTTATATTTACATGAAAAATGGCTAAATTTCGATTACTTTTGTAACTGTGGCTATTTTTGAATGATCACTTGTAAATCTGGCTATTTGTGAATTTCTCCCAAGAAAAGAACATAGAGATAACAATCTTAAGAGACAGAAGAAAACGAACCTCAACAACCCAAATAATAATAATAATAATAATAATAATAATAATAATAATAATAATAATAACTACCCAGGACAAGTGAGGCTTGCTCAGTTGGTAAAAGTACCTCCACCCACGACCGTTAGGTCCTGGGTTCGAGTCACGCCGGAAGGGAAGTGTAGAAATGCTATAGATCCTCCTAATTTGGGAGGGGTTTAAAAACATATAATAATAATAATAATAATAATAATAATAATATAATAATAATAATAAGGTAAATTATTCGTGTCTTTGTTACAATCTAACGAAATTAAATAGTTCGAATTTAAATTGATTTTAGGTTGGAAACCTAATTTTTCTAAGATTATAGTTCAATCGATCGGAGCACCACCATGTCAAGGTGAAAGTTGTGGGTTCTTTGCGGTAGATTCAATAAATATACTGATTCATCTCTCCATTTTCTATGGCTATCATTTTCGATATCATTTTCTATGGCTATCATTGTTACGTCCTAACTTAGTTGAATTAAGTTCAACGTGCATCATGGATCGTAACATACTAACATTGTACTTTATCACTTGTATTGGAGGAGATTAGTGCATATTGAGATTTTTGCAACTTAATTTACATGATAAGTGACCAACTATTTAAACGAAAATTTTGTTTAGAATATTAGTATTGGATCAAGTTGAAAGGGTTAGGTTATAACTCGTTAATCAGTCCACCAATTCATTTTAATCCATGCAAGTTATGACACAATAATCATATTTAATTTATTTTAACTCGTCCAAATTTGAGTTAATCTTTTCTAATTTTTTATATCGACAAGCATAGCCCAAATTCCTCAGGTTTTTTTCTCAAAATATAAGTTCAAGAATTTGAGTGACTCCATTTCATTCCTCTATAAATTTTGCAAATCAAGTTCAACCCCAATCATGTCCAAAAAGATTTCATACAATACAAAAGGTTGGACCACTAAACGAGCTTAGGCTCCTTCCACAATGGCAATGTTAAAACGAGCTTAGGCTATTTCCACAATTTCAAGTGTGTGTCCCAAATGAATGCTCTTCTCTATGTGTTTTATATATATATATATATATATATATATATATATACACACACACTTAACCACTTCGTGCTATATAAAAATATTGACCAAGTTAGATATGAGCTCTCGTGATATCTTCGTGCACGTTTATTTGTTACCATAGTATGAAAAAAGCTGCTGTGTACAGTGCACTTTGCGCAAAGGACACAACCTGCACTAAATGTCAATAAAAATTTTGGGCCACAGCAAATAAATGCTAACAACGAATGGACAAAAGTTTGGTCCCAATATCTTTGAAAATATCTTGTCAAACTCGTGATCAATAGCATTGTTTTAAAAAGTATTTCGGGGACTCGTTTGGGGCTCGCCCTTGGACGGGCACTTGCAAAACGCCATGGGGCTCATGTATGAGGCTTAGTTCTGTGAGGCTTACGCCCCAAGCGCCCGACCGTGCGCCCTAAACATGCCTAACGCCCAATACTTGGGGCTCACCTAACAGTTCCAACGTAAATTACATGTCGAATTTCCTAATTAATATCGTTGACCTTCAAAATTCTTTAACAAATTAATGATAAAAGTTCTATTCATCGATAAAAATATGAAGATTGAGCATAACTCTAATAATGAGACATAGTATTGTGAATTTATATCTTCTCTTATTATTGGTCGTGTCTTACTTTATTTGTCCCTCCTTATTATACACTTTTATTAATTTGATATCTTAAACTAATTTGTATTTATTCATGAAGGAGTAATAATTTAATTAGCGTACTAATAAGATTTTATTAATTATTTACTTTTAGGAAGGTAAAATGTAGAATTTGATCATTTTTTTTAAAGAAATTGTAAGTTTTTAATTATTTGAAAGTTAAAGACGTTATACGTAATTTGTATGCATTAGTTATACTTAAGAATCATGCTAGATAGTTTTTTCTATGAGTTCCTTTAATTTTTTTTGTGTTATTATGTTATTTTATTAATTTATATATTAAAATTTTTAAAGATCCATGGGGCTTACGCACCCCCCAGGCTTACGCCTCGCCCCATATCAAGTAAAACGCTCCACCTCAAGCTCCCGCCTTTTAAAATATTGCTTGTAAGTAGCGTATAATAGATTGTTTGACTAGTTTTTTGTGGGGATGAAGCGCGCGTACGCCCCCCTCCCC